>QFEY01000118.1:0-15227 GCA_003316435.1 Russula virescens
GTTAGCATGATGGCATAGCCAGATCTTCCGGAGTCATCGATACCGACAATACAATCAACGATCCCTTCACCTCTTCAATACGGCTATCGCACGAAGATCACGCCGCATTTTGAACCCCCACCGAAAATTTTACAAAAGCAAGGACCATCATCCAGTGAAAGGGAGAAGCCGTCTTGGTTGAAGATCGGGTTCAACCAAATCTGAAAGCGAGTCGTGATGGACATAGAGGTATGTAATCTACAATGTAGGTCCCGTCTCAAAAATTTGAGTCTGTGGTTTGTAGGAGTGCCCCATTGCCACTCCAGTTCTGAATGAGGCCTACGGACCAATGCGCGACGACATCACAAAGTAAGCATCCCGCGGATATATGTCCCTTTTTCACTCAATTTGCAATGTGCAGGAAAATATATTCTTACAAAAAAGGTGTATCCTTGTTACTCCGCGACTCCCTCGAAATTCCCGGTGGCAACACCGCTACTGCTACCACCGAGCTCGTCGTTGAAGACCGGCACGTCTGCATCACAGACCACAAGGCGACAGTCCGCGAACGAGTCGGGGACCTGCTTTTCGACTACCAAGCTGGTTCTTTCTTCCAGAATAACAACTCTGTCCTCGTCCCTCTCACGTCGTTCGTCCGCGACGCCATCTTCCTGCCCACCTCCGCATCTCCATCAGCCATCCCGCCTCCGACCCACCTCGTGGATGCCTACTGCGGTGCAGGTCTCTTTGCCCTGACCTTAGCCCCACATTTCTCGCAGGTCGCAGGCATCGAACTCTCCGCAGACTCGATCCACTTCGCGATGCACAATGCGGAACTCAACGGCCTCGCACACAAAGTCAGCTTCCGTACAGGCGACGCAGCACAGATCTTCGACGTCGTTGGCGATTTCCCTCCCGCCAGCACAGCACTCGTAATCGACTCGCCGCGCAAGGGTTGTGACGAGGCATTCGTGAGGCAGTTGCTCGCGTTTCGGCCGCAGATAATCGTGTATGTGAGCTGCAACGTACACACGCAGGCGAGGGACATTGGGCAGATTGTTTCATGGTCTGCTGAAGAGGTGAGAGAGGGGAAGGGCGGGGGAAAGTACGTGGTAGAAAGCTTGAGAGGGTTTGATTGTTTCCGCAGACGGCGCATGTGGAGTCTGTCGCCATCTTGACCGCTCAATCCAATCTCATATAGTTCCTTGACTCATTGATTACGAGTCGGATATGGTGTAACGGCCAACATTACCGCCTCTCAGGAGCTAAGCCTTGCTCGCGGTAGCTCGGGGTTCAATTCCCCATATCCGAAATCATTTTTCGTCTTCCTCAGTCGATATCGATATCGTCTGTCTGCCGGCGACGTGTCTTGGGGTTCAACGTTCAATCCCAAATGGAACGCTTTATTGGAGCAGTACGGCCCGTATGTTTCCGGGTTTACTGTATCCATTTTTGCCAGCAATTGGTTGGCCTTCTCATGGTACTCGACGAACATTAATATTGGTCCGGCGTACATTGACACCACGCAAGCTCCTTCCCAATGACATCAGCAATCACTTATTCCTGAACTGGGGGGTTGTTCACTCTGTAATCTTGCCTCAATTTGATGTGCCGATACTTGCTAAAGTGAGTGTAGACTGTGTAGTAGTTTTGGTAGTGCTGAGCTTTTTCGGACCTATATATTTCGTCTGAAGAGCGCTTCCGGATGCGATTCTTGATTATTTGTATCCAGAAGTGTCCTCATCCTCAGCAAGCTCGTCCTCATTTTTTGTCTTGACAGAACAAATCACCTAGTCTGCGACGGGTCAGGCGTATCTTTTTTTTTTTTTTGGTGTCATTTATTGTCCACCTCGGGGTGCAGAACCCCATATAGGACTCTAGTCCGACTCTTAGCAGAACAACTCGTCTGGTCAGCAACGGGTCAGGCACATTTTCTGGCCTTCGCAAGTTCGCAAATGTCTTGCGTGCTCCCTTGCCAGTGCCAGTTGGACATTCTTTGAGGCAAGGGGCAACACAATGTGTATCCAAAAATGGCCGCGCAATGTCTGAAATCCCCAGATACTGTATAGAACTCAGACATCGTGTTTCTATGATATCGACTGCGAACGCTCTCAACTCAAGGTTGTGCTGTACAAGCACGTGATGCCGCTGTCGCATATGAACGTAGGTCACCTGCACGGGCGTCCGAAGCTATCATGATCAAACTCGTTTTCGACACTTCTTTGCGGCGTGACTTTGGGCGTGACGGCGAGTATTACTGCCAATCAATTCCGACCCTGAGCCCCGTTCTTTCTCCCTCGACTGCTTCCCTCGGGCCCTTCATCGAACGAACAATCCTGAATCTTCATGTCATCCACATCCACCGGACACGCCACAATATCTTCTTCTAACCTACAACTCATCGTTGATGCATTAGGTGACTATGCTGATCAAATGGGAATAGATTTCTCGAACAATCCATTCGCTGCCGAGATTCAACGCTGCAACGCTCCTGATGCTATTCTCGAACTACTTCAAGAACGGGAGAAGACTTTCATAAAGTTTCGTGAGAGGAACCGGACGCTTATCAACTGCTTCAGCCCAGCAGTACGGGTCCTTCATGCGTTCTCTGCTACATTTGTTGAGGCAGTCAGCCTGGTGAGTTGCGCAACACCCATCCTTTCGTTCCTTTCCGCATGAAGGTTTTGGCTCAACCTCGTCAGCCTTTTCCTCCGGCAAAGGCTATCTTCGTCGGAGTCGACGTCCTCCTCGCCGTACGTTTATTGAACACTGTCCTTAACCAGATCCCTTCTAATGGATGGGTATGTCAGGCTGTTGGTGAAGTCAGTTCAGGATATGATGCACTCCTCGAGCTCTTCGACCGCTTGGGGAGTTTCCTGAAACGCCTCGAGGTCTATATCAACATCTTACCTTCACAGATGATGACACAAATTATTGTTAAACTCGTGGTCGAACTACTCTCAGTGGTTTCCCTAGCAAAGAAACAAATAAAGCGAGGTAGAATAAGTGCGTGCACCCTCAAATATCCAGTCGAGGCGGCTCAGCGTGTGGCAGGGACATTCGCAAAGAAGCTCTTAGGAGACGACGAGGTCAAGGCTGTGCTTAAGCGGGTGGATGGACTGACCCGGGATGAGCTTTGGGCCGGTGTCGCACAGACAATGAACATGGTGCATAGCTTGGGGAAAGGTATGCAATCCTTCCATGACGGGTCGTTGGTGTGTTGCTAAGCGCTGTCTCGCCCTCAATCGGGCTTTTCCTCTGCTCACTGATAGTTGCCCTTCCCCGGCTTGAAAATAAGATGAGCAAGATTGAACGTTCGTTATTCCCTAATTCTTTCAACTTCACCTTGAGACCGAAAGTGCCTTTCAGGTGATCAGTTCCAAAGGGACGTCCAACATTGGCTCCCTCCTCCTAACCCTTCGTCGAACCATGATGCTGTTTGGAAACTGCACCATAAAGGAACCGCAGCCTGGTTTTTCGAGAGTGATGTATTAGCAAATTGGAAATCGGCTGGATCCGTTCTCTGGATCCATGGAAAGCGTACGCCTCTCATGCCACCAGTGTGTTACTTATACTGATACATGACCAATCTTATAGCAGGTTCGGGGAAGAGTACTCTCCTGTATGTAAAATCTTAATTCTCGTGTTCAAGGTCATTCATATAGTTGACTAGTGCGGCAATCATTCAACACGTTGAAGGCTTACATGCAGAAGGATCGGCCACAATGGCATATTACTATTGTGACTTTCGAGATGTCAAGAAACAAGACCTCTATGGCCTTCTCTCCTCTCTTGTTTCCCAACTCTCTGCCAAATCCGACGCATGTTATGAGATTCTCTCCCGATTATATTCAACCAATGCTGGTGGCCCCCCCTCCAGTAGTGTGCTCACAAAGTGTATGGAGGACATGTTGAGTTTATCAGAACGAGGTGATGTTTATGTCATCATTGACGCTCTTGATGAGTGTCCCAATACCTCTGGGATGGTGTCTGCTCGCGAAGAGGTCCTGGAACTTCTTAAAAGGCTTGTTCATTTGCGTAGTCCGAATTTACGCCTGTGTGTAACTAGCCGTCCAGAGGTGGACATCCGAGGCGTGCTCGAGCCCCTGGAGCCTCTCGAAATATCTCTTCATCACGAGAAAGGACAAAAGCTCGACATGATCAATTACATCAAGTCTGTTGTTCATTCAGACCAGAATATGCGGAAATGGTCAGAGGAAGTTCAGCAACAAGTCATCGACACGTTGTCCGAAAAGGCAGATGGCATGTGAGTTAGTTCCTGCCTCATCCTTTATCACCGGCAAGTGTCTTGCGAGGTGCTCACACACCCTGGTAGGTTTCAATATGTTGCTTGTCAACTCGCCAGACTGCGTCGCAGTTTTCCTGAAAGTATTGAAAGCTTCTTAAAGGACTTGCCAGAGGATTTGGACGACACCTACCGTCGCATACTGCTGGACATAAACGAGGGGAAACGAAAATATACTCAACGGCTTCTCCAATGCCTCACCTTCTCCATCTGCCCTCTTCGTGTCGAAGAACTTGCCGAGGTTATTGCAGTTCGCATTGACGATACACCAGTCCCCATATTTAATCCAAAATGGCGCCAAGGAGATGCAAAGGAAGCAGTTTTGTCCGCATGCTCTAGCCTTATTTCCTTCGTCGACGATGCCGGCTCCGAAATTGTCCAATTTTCCCATTTCTCAATAAAAGAGTTCCTGACATCGGAGCAACTCGCAAAAGCAGACGGTCCCATCTCATCTTATCATATTTCCCCTGAACGTGCACATGCCACCCTTGCCCGTGCTAGCCTCAGCGTCCTTCTCCATCTCGATGACAACGTCGACAGAGACGCCATTCTTCACCTTCCTCTCGCGCCATATGCGGCGCAACACTGGATCGATCATGCCCGCTTTGGAAGCGTGTCGTCGCATGTTCAAGACATGATCGGATGTCTCTTTGATTCATCGAAACCTCATTTCGCAGCATGGGTCTGGTTGTACGACTTTGACCACCATTGGTTGGAGCCAATGTCCGAGGTACACCCTCCCCTCCCTTCAGCGACGCCTCTATATTATGCATCATTGTGCGGTTTGCACAACCTTGTGGAGCACTTTATCATCACTCTTCCCCAAGATATCAATTTCAGAGGCGGATTTTTCGACACTCCGTTACAAGCCGCCTCCGCCAAAGGATATCTCGAAACTGTCCAGCGGTTACTTAACCACAATGCAAACCCTGCATTGTGTGATGATCTGGGCTGGACCCCATTACATCGGGCATCAAGTCACGGACATATCGAAGTAGTGAAGACTTTACTGGACTGCGGCATGGATTTGAATCAGAAACAGGGATATGGATGGACCCCTTTATATCTCGCATCGAGGGATGGAAGGTTGGAAGTTACCCGTCTTCTCATCCAACGTGGTGCGATCGTCGACATACGTGACAACGAAGAAGAGACCCCCTTGATCCGGGCAGCGGGTGCTGGGAATCTTGAGATCGTGCGGCTTCTCCTTAATTCTGGTGCAAACGTGAATGCCGCCAAGAAAGGTGGTTGGACCCCACTACACTACGCGGCATATACCGGACATCGTGACGTCGTTGATCTATTGCTCAGATCTGGTGCCAATCTTGATGCACGGACTAAGAATCAACATACACCATTGGCTTTGGCCTGTTGGAGAGGGTGGCTCGAGGTTTCATGCATACTATTAGATCTCTGTGCTGATCTAAACTCCCATGACAAATTTGGCGAGACCCCATTATTCGAAGCATCGAGATACGGACACCTCAACATCACGCAACTATTGCTAGACCGTGGGGCTGATGTAAATGCACAAAATACAGATCGCTGGTCCGCTTTGCATAGCGCGTCCGCCAACGGGCACGCCCTCCTTGCGAGATTGCTGATTAGGCACGGTGCAATCATTGACAGTAGAAATGACCAAAGGGAGACACCCTTGCACAAGGCATCAGAGAGCGGACACCTCGAGGTTGCCCGCATCCTGGTTGAACATGGCGCAGACATATCTTCTCGAGACGGAGAAGGCTGGGTTCCACTGCACAAGGCATCGATGAATGGGCATCTATCCGCCACGAAATTCCTATTAGAATGTGGCCTCGATGTCAATATTCAGAACAGAGCTGGAGAAACAGCGTTAGATTTGGCATCCGGCAGCGGGGAGCTGGACATCATACGTTTTCTGATTGCAAAAGGCGCAGATATCCACACCACGGACAATTCCGGCTGGTACCCGTTACACATCGCATCACAAAATGGGCATCCCGAAATTGTTCAACTGCTGATCGACACTGGTACGCCTGTCGATATTCGTAAACACGACCAACAGACCCCACTGACCTTGGCATCGGCCGAGGGGAGAGTTGAAGTCTGCCAATTTCTCATCGAGAGAGGCGCTGACATGAATGCGCGAGATAACACCGGCTGGGCCCCCTTACACTTCGCCTCGCGCTATGGACAGGTTGACATGACGAGATTGTTACTCGACTATGGCGTCGATCCAAACATCAAGACGGATGACCTATGGAACCCACTACTTCTAGCATCGGCTGACGGCCACGTAAAGGTCGCTCAGTTACTGATCCAGCGTGGCGCCGCTGTTGATGTATTCAATGACGAGCAACAAACCGCACTCGACCGGGCAGCAGCCAGCGGGCGAACCGACATCGTGCTTCTGCTTTTGGAAGCTGGAGCAAATCTGAATACAACGAACGGCAACGGTTGGACACCGTTACATGCAGCATCACGCAATGGTCACCTGGACGTCGTGAAGATATTGCTTCGGCAAGGTGCGGATGTGGACGTACTCGATAAGGCCAATAAAACGGCAGCACAACTGGCCGCGGAGAATGGCGAAGCGGATATTGCAAGCTTGCTGGTTAAGTACAAGGTAGATGCAAGTGTTCGAAATGACATACACTTTAGCACATTAGACTTTGCTCAGCACACCGCGCAAAGCGATGGCAAGGATACGGAAACACTGCACCAGGCGTCTGAAACTGGGGATATCGATACAGTCAAGTTGATGCTTGACCGGGGTGCAGATATTAATGCGTTCAATGAAAATCACAAGACTTCACTACATTACGCAACAGGAAAGGGGATTCTGGAGGTCGTGCGCTTGCTTCTCGAACGAGGTGCAGAAGTCGATATACGCAATAAGGATGGGTGGACCCCTCTTTACTTTGCATCTCGAGAGAGACACATCGAAGTCTCAAGGATGCTCATTGACTATGGCGCAAACGTGAACGCAAGGTCGTTCGACTATTGGACTCCTTTACATTTATCAGCCTACAATGGACATCACGCAATTGCTGAGCTGTTGCTCGAACATGGGGCGGACGCACGCGCATTAAACAATGACGGCCTGACGGCATACCAAATATCGTTGCGACAGGGACATAGGAAGGTTGCCGATTTACTCCGGGACTATGGCATGCCCGGAGCATAATCGATAAGGTTCGTGGAAATAATGATACTATATGGCTCCACTGTGACGTCTAACAGGCAACTAGATTCTATTCCTCAGAAACAAAACCGCATCGAGGGTGTCTCTTACATATCCCTGTCATGATGAAGACGCACCTAGTTTTGCATATTGTCTTGTATTCGTGTTCAGGTTTGTCGGTGCAGCAGAATTAGAACGGATAGTCATTTCAAGTGATATCGTCAGTGCGGTGTTAGGACAGACACAGCGTGAATACTTTGACAGCGCGCCGATTCGCTGCCATTCTGTGGATGTCCCCAATGCCCGAGCTTGATTGCCATTTCATTTCTGCGAATACGGGTCTAACTTTTGACTTACAATCCTTTTACCCTGTGAATTCCCAATTCTGGGTAGATTTACTGCATTTTTCATGTGACCTGTCGCACGCGGGAAAATTTGTAAGAAAAATCGCATGCATAATACACACAAATCCCGAGATTCTGAGATCCCGAAACCTTCAAATTGCATTGTATGCTTTCCGGTCAATGAAAATCGTGGTCACTGCGTTCCAGTGAGTTGAAAGGTGCAGCTTTTTTGGAATTCCGGTGGTTTGTTGAGGAGATATTACAGAAAGAATGCATACAAATTTTTTTCATTTTTCCCACAAACGACAAGTTACCTGAGGGCAGTAAATTGGTCGGATTTGTCGAAAGGTGACGGATCTTCACGTGACAGAGCGTTGTATTGTATCTCACTTGTGCTTGTATGAAGTTACTACGAACCTTCATTTCACTAGGATCACGCAGATTCAGGAAATAAGGTTCGCATCGACTCCACAAGCCTTTCTCCCTCCCACCGCTTCTTCGCTTGTCATTCTCGGATTCCGGGTGGCGAACACTATAGTAAAATCGACTCATCAAAAACGGAGCAAGGAGAGGGAACACCCACAGCAATACACCGTGACCGCTCAAATTTGGGTCATACAAGTCAGGAAATGTCTCCCAGGAATCGGTCGCGCTGCCGAGAGCGAAAGTGTTGCATGGGCGGAGGCGGATGGTGTTATATGGGAGTCGCCTTTTGGCGTTAGGGAGGAAATTGAACTCACAGTGTTGCTAAGCTCGTCTCCCGGTACGTCCTCCTTCAAGGCCTGTGCGTGCTAGCGATTATTCATGATTTCATAGTCATATTTCGCTTCCACCTCCTTTCTTCACGACTGCATGGTCATTGGCAATAATGGACTCCAAGAGATGAAGTAGACGATACACGAATGCCTGGGGCGCTTGCACTTTCTTTCCAAAACAACAACACTATCGTCGTCCCTCTCATGTCATGCATCTGTGACGCCGTCTTCCCATCCATTTCCGTACATATATCTGCACCGATCACTCCACCCCTATCCAGAAAGCCACCTCGTAGATGTCTGCCGCTGCGCGAGCCTATTTGCGCTACCCTGTGCGCACACTACGCCAGGTCGCAGGTATTGAGCTCTCTGCGGACTCTAGTCGCTTTGCGGCACATAACACAGTGCCCAACATTCTCACTCACAAGGTTTTTTTTCCAGCTGTCGACACGGAGAAGATATTAGACGCCATCAGCGATTTCCTGTCCGCTTGGACCATGCTCGTCATCGAGACAGTGACACACCACAAAAGGGGTTCCAGGGGGCGTTATCAAGTCTGAGTTGTCACCTTTCGCGCGCAGGCCCTGGCCATCATGTAGGTCGTTGTCAATGTACGCATTCACGCTATAGGCAAAGGGTGTTGGTCATGTCATTTGGTGGCCTGCAGATGAGACGGATGGAAGGGCGTGGCCTGAGTGGGGAAGTATCCGTTGAAAGCCTTAAGAGGATCAGTTTTGTTTCAGCACACGGAGCATACGGGGTCTGTCGGCGTCTGGAGACTTTGGGAAGTGACCCAGGAGCCATTCTGGCCGTGAAGGTAGAAGCCCTCGTCAGGGTCATACTAGGCCAACGCCGAGTCACTTCAGAAGTTCTTGGACGGATCCACCCCATGTCTATGTCCATACTTTCATTTCTGCCAGTCGCATCATCAAGATTAATTAAGATTCGTCGTACATTTCACGTCACGATGCCGTCGATCGTCACTCGGACAGAACGAGCCAATGTCTGCCTCCGCTCTTGTGTTGTCCAGGTCCTGCCTTGACTTGTCAAACTAACATCAATCGTGGTATAAGAGAGAGTCTCTTGAGCAAATCAACATCCCTCTGACCATATGACACCTTTTAATCGACTCACAATGACACCTCGACTCTAAGTTTACCATCTCGTCGTTTGCACGAATCAAAGCAGCTTGGGGGTTCACGCCATACTCTATTTTATCTCTGTAACCTGAACGCGTCAAAGTGCGAGTCCTCTGTGTCAACCTCGTGAGTAAAGTCGAATTAACAACTTCCGTCGACGTCGCGTGGCTATTACCTTCCTTGCATCACTTCTTTGTAAAACGCGTCTACCTCCGAGCCAGCAACAGTGGGTCTACAAGGTGGCTCGAAGTCTTATTAGTGCTTACCGGCATGAAGGATCTTCTTCACAGACGATCACCCTACTGCAATCCCGTCCCGTCAGTAGTGCAATCATTTTGGTTGTGCTCTTTTCAAACTCAACTCCGCCCTTCCGACCAATGTCCGACATTGTCAGATGCAAGGACCCAAGTCACCCATGATATGTGCAAATGTATATTACATAACGTTGTTGACTAATGCACAAATTCTACAAAATACAATACAGGACTTGGGTTATGATACTATCCTCATACAAAATAGAAGATTTCTATTGAGACGGTATGATACGATTGACGACTAATTTGCATTACACCACTTGGCTAGCGCAAAACGAAGCTACGGGGAAGGTAAGTGGCAACATTCTGCCCTGCCCAACACAAATTTCGGAATAATATAGAGCTGCTGGCCCAAGGAACTCTCCAAAAAATCTCAAATTTTATTTACGAGCCATTTGTATGTGCATTTCATGGGGCTCCTCGTTAGGGAATAACACGGGTACGGGTAACCCATCAGGGGTACAGGTTGCCATTTGTGGACCCGTGGACCCGTGGGCTTATCTGTGTACCCGTAGCCCACATGTGGCCGATTTAGAGTTTTCGGAGTTTCTTCTTACATACATGCTTGCTCTGGTCCTATGCAACACGATTGGTCCTCGCTCGGCCTCGAAATGATGATGGCGACGACTCTGGTCAGTATCCGAGACAAGTCAGACAACAAGGACCCTAGGCAAAGGTATGTGACATCTTTTCATGGTTGTGCCACTGGACTGACTTGATTTTCGAGCACCTAGGTTCGTCTCATAGGGCAATCGACTGCGCGTCGCATTCGCACTTCCGGCCTCAAAAGGCCTCGTCGTCTCTGGTATCACCTTCCATGGCAACTTCCTCTTGGGCTTGCAAGTGCCCCTCGCTTCGAAAACAGCGGGCATGCCCACATATTACATCTGTGCTAGCCCTATTTTAAGGGAGGCACGCGCGCTGGCCTCGGAACTGGTACCATCGACACCCACCCGACACACCCCCATTCCGAATCCATTCCCTGCCAGACAACGTTGCAAACGTCTTCATAAAACATAAAAGGGCGACGCGTCCTCGAAGGACAGCAGCGAAGAAGAAGAACCGATGCCCCGTTTACCCCCGAAGCCGTGCGACCCTCGAGCCTCTCAACGCGTTCGCATCCCTCTGGGATTGCGAGCCCGTTCTTCATTCTCTTTTAAACTTTAATCCTTCCATTTCGAACTCACAAGCGCGCCATCTTAGAATCTCGCCCTACACTAGGTTGCAGCGTTTCTTGACATTGACAGCGGCTCGAGCCCATGCTCGCCATCTCTTGGGGACTCTCGTGGCCTCAAGACGCGTTTACCTTCACTCCCGGTTGGTTTGATCTTCGACATCAGCAGTTGCGCATCGATCACACACTCGTGTTCATTCGGGTTGAATTGTTGCACGGCGTTGCACACGCATATACCCTCTCGTGTTGGCGAGCTGCGCTCGGTTGTGCGCTTTGCTGTGTTGGGCTTGTGCCCACGCTCGCCATGTCCCAGTGCGGCGGTGCTTTAAGCACCTGCTTGTCCACGGGCACATTGTCTTGCGGTGCCATGTTGCACACACTCATCCTCGCCCTCCACCCGAAGCTCCAACGCCTCGGGCTCTGCGGCCACGGTTCTCTCAGCCGTGCCAATGAGCTCGATGCCGGCGGTGTCAATGGTGGAAGCAGGTTCGGCGTTTGTGGCGACGACACTCCCAACTCTTATTGCCTCAATATGAGGAGGAGCCCCTACTTATTCGGTGCAGTGCTCATCTATGCACTGCATGACTTCGATCTGCACCAGATCAAAGAGATCACTAGACAATACCCTTGGGTAAACCCGTGATGGGTCAGTACCCCTACACCCGTGGGAATAATAAGTACCCTTGATTCACGGGTACGGGTTTCTCGCGGGTACGGGTACAGGTTGGGCCCTTGGTACCCAGGGGTTTACCCGTGTTATTCCCTACTCCTCGTCGAGCACGGTGCCGATGTGTCAGCCAAGGACGAGTGTGGGTCGACTCCATTGCACGAGGCTTCGTCTAGAGGTCATGTAGATCTTGCGCGGCCCCTTAATGAACACGGCGCGGATGTGTCAGCTAAGGATGAGCATGGGTCAACTCCGCTGCATCAGGCATTGTCTAGAGATCATATTGACCTCGCACGGTTCCTTGTCGAGCATGGCGCCGATGTGTCAGCCAAAGACGAGTATGGGTCGACTCCATTGCATCAGGTGTTATCTAGAGGTCATGTAGACCTCATACAGCTCCTTATCGAGCACGGCGACCCTACAGTCCAAGTCCAAACTACACCGCAGATCCAACAGCCTACATGTACAATAACATGAATGAAATTCAATATGACGAATGTGGTTCAATATATTATCTTTATCTACTTAATCCCGTGAAATAGGATAAGGTCCCTCTCGAGTAGTGCGAGACAGTCTGGTCAGAGTTGTGACAAGAGTGAGCAAGCGCATGTCCGATCTGATAAAGGAAAGGCCACGGAGGCAAAAACGAAGGGGAGAGGGGTAGGAAAACAGCGAAGTGAGGTGAAGCGAAAAGGAAACAGGAAGATCTCCTAGAGGCCTTCGGGACAGACGCGGGTGCGCCCCGTCACCCCGTGGTGCAAGATCGGTGTCGAAGCTTGAAGCTTGAGACCTGAGGAACGGAGGTGGAAGAGAGGCGATGCAGGAAGTCACACTAAAAGTGTTTGGGTCCCAACGTCGAAGAAAATCTATCTTTTTGAGACAAGGAAACTGGAGATTATATACATGTAGATGAGACTGTATGTCTACGAGGAGCTATCCGAATACATCGAAACTAAGGGTAATCGTATGAAGATGTTGGGCAGTGAAGGAACAGAGGGAGAGTGTGCACATAGGGAGGAAGACAACGATTTGAGAGATGTGAGGCAATAAGGAGCGTGATATTAGAGGTGACCAAAGGGCATGACACTGAAGCGAGATGGTTAGTCCCGCGCGTGAGTTTGATGAGATAGAGGGAATTGGGTCCAAGATCTAGGAGGGAAGAGAAATGAATGCGAGAGGAAACTCGCGAAAAGCGAACATTTATTTCAGGACACTTGACAAGACATTATATACAAAACCCAAGGCTGTACAGGACAAGAGTCGTACGCACCTTGAGGCCGAGCTGTGTGGTCTTTATGGCAGCCACGTAACCACCAGGTCCTGGGGAGAGGACGATGGTTATTGTGATTCGAGTCCTGGGTACGAGCACAGACACACCTCCACCGATGACAACAGCATCATTTCGGCCTGCAGGGGTAGCCAATCCGCGCCCTGAATGTTGCCAGCGACTAACCTGAAGAGCCGCCGCTGGTGTGCCGCGCAAAGCAAAGCGAGATGCTGTCTGAAAGATATCAAAGGGGTCAATGAGAAAGACTCATACGGTGTGGTAAGGGCCCCCACAGATGTCGAAGCCTGAGGCCTGACGGACGATAAGCATGTTGAAGGGATATGTGGAGATAGATGAAAGAAGTCAAGACTTGCAGTCGGCAACTTCAGAACATACTAGAACGAGCTGGCTCGCCCAGCCTGAGTGCTCGCCCTACTCAGGGTGGTATTAGTGCCCCCTACCGTGACCCTTTCTTCTCTGATTGAAATGATTGGCCATTCTCGTTTTCGGACCCGTTTCGAGTCTGCCTTGCAGGTATACGAAAACACAACGGGTGTAACATTGGCCAAGCACTCATTCGCCTTGCAACTCCAGAATCCACACTCTATCGAGCCCATCACTACAGTTCTTAAGCATGAAGCGCGGGCATCTAGCAATCTCCTATGAAGTGATGAAACCATGAACTCGATAGAGTGCCCAATCCCAACTTCCGCATATCGTGGTTACCTGAACCCAGTTCAGGTAATCACCTTGCGCCCAAATATAGAGTAAATAAAAGAGGCAGTGATATCAGTGCTGACCTTTCCCAACTCCTGGTACCAACTGACAGCATCCCACCGTCTGCTATCATTTTCCTCACGATGAGCGAACCCCCACCTTTTCTTCCAAATGTTCCCTAATCGTGAAATGGCGGGGGAAATGAATAAGTCAAACGTCAGTAATTCTCTAACGTGGAAATTGCCCGCAGGGATCACTGAGATTGTCCGGCAGGTGACAAATTGCGGAGAAATATTCGAAATTGGCTCTCTCCCCCTGATCCATGGAAAAATTACAATGTCGCGCGCGAATCACGTCACAACGACACCGGGATGTGGTTCCTTCAAGGGGACACCCTCTTAGAATGGAAGGCATCCGGACCAAGTTCACTTCTGTGGGTCCATGGGAAACGTCAGTTGTCGTCTAGCTGTTACTCTTTCGCAGATACTTATGATTTCCGCTCTTTTAACCGGTGCTGGGAAGAGTGTACTCTGGTACGTTGATCCTTCGTTGTTCTCCTCTTGAGAACTAACAATGTCCATCAGTTCCACGATCATCGAGGAGATCGAGATTATGCGGAAATCCGGCCTCGCATCACTTGCAATGTATTATAACAACTTTAGAGAGGACCAAAAGCAGGGCCTTCGTGGGCTACTCTCATCAGTGCTATTCCAGCTTTGCGATCAATCCGACTCGTATTATGATATACTTTCTCATTTCTATTCGACACACCGCGATGGCGCACAAAGTCCCAGTAACGACGACCTCGCCCGGTGTTTAAAGGATCTGTTGGAATTACCAGGACAGGCACCCGTCTATCTGATTATTGACGCCTTGGACGAATGTCCAAACACATCCGCTATGCCGTCACCCCGCAAGCAGGTCCTAAGGCTTATGGTACAGCTCATCGAGTCACGAATATCGAATCTGCGTATATGTGTCACCAGCCGACCCGAGACGGACATCAAGGTTGCTTTGCAGCCCTTGACATTCCGTTCCGTTTCGATACACGAAGAGCGCGGACAACTGGAGGACATTGAGGATTATATCAAGTCCGTCATCAACGCAGATCCCAGGAATCGACGGTGGAAGCAGGAGAATAAGCAACTAGTGATTGACGTCCTCACAGAGCGCGCCAACGGCATGTAAGCAGCCAATACTTAATTTGTCGACGACTCCTGCTCAGATCGTATTGTAGGTTCCGTTGGGTGTATTGTCAGATTGCCTACCTTCGCGGCTGCCACCCAGGATGTATCCGGTATGCCTTGGCCGAATTACCAAACACTCTCGATGAGACGTTGAAGCGAGATTGTAAGTCCCGTGCGTGAGTTTGATGAGATAGAGGGAATCGTGTCTGAGATCG
>QFEY01000119.1:0-32152 GCA_003316435.1 Russula virescens
CCCATAGGGCCACGCAGATGTCTGCTGCGACGCGACGCGAGCCTATTTGCGCCCACCCTGGGGCACACTCTACCCCAGATCGCCGGAATTGAGCTCTCCGTGGATTCTGTCCGCTCGTACAACGCTCGTCGACACACAACGCAAGGGGTTACACGAGGCGTTATCAAATCAACTCCAAGTCGTCGCTTTTCGTGCGCAGACCCTGGCCGTTATGTGGTTCAGCTGCAACGTACACATCCACATGATAGGCGACGGGCGTTGGTCGGCCCATCTAGGGGTCTACAAGAGAGGCGGAGGGAATGGGGATGGGTTGAATGGAGAAGAGGGGAATACCTGTTGAAAGCTTCGAAAGAATCTGATTTGTTTCTGTACACGAGCGTATGAGGCCTGTCCGTCTCTTGTGATCCGAGTCTGCATCATGACACAAGTACTCTCAGACTACCCGCAGGCCATGTGAAATGTCGAATGATTCCCTAACTGTTATCCAATCTCATCGAATAATGTCGCATTTTATTACCCAGTGAATGGAGTAGATATGTTCTTGTCAAGATGAGATGACGATGCAACCGGTACCCCCCTTCGCGCAGCCCTGAACCTCTACGGCCGACGTCTGTTGCTGTTAGGCACCCAGCGTAAGGGTTGATAGAGCCAGGGATCGCACCAGAATAGGTGTATACAGCCTCAATGTCGAACGGGGCCTTGTAGTACAAGGTGAGCACCTTAGTTTATGAGATGCCATTATCGCGAAGGAAACATACCAGCTACGTGCCTTCCTCATCGGCGAGACTCTTCTCCCAGCGCAGCTTGATGTGTTAGATGACGATATTGTGGATCGCGAAATCATGCACGCAGAAAATCAGAGAAGGGGCTGCGCAGGAAACCGTAGGTCCAGAGTACATGCATTAGCCTGGTTGAGCATCGTCGAAAGGGACCTGGTAGGGAATACAGATCGGGGTTTAGCGAAGACGGCCAGAATATGTGTCGGTCTGCTCGATGCTGGGATCGGATCATTCTATAGCACACTAAATTTGTGCGGAAATGAGGTCAAGAGCGTTCGCGATGAGCTGCTCGTATTGCTCCCCCATGAATCTGGAAGAAGAGTCAGCGTCGTTCATGATCGATTCAACACTGAATAGTGCCTCTGCGTTCGCCGAAAGGATTTGGTCTTGAACTCTCCCAAAAAGTACCCGATGACTGTGAAGTCGATGTCGCAACCACCAAAATGCGTGTCCTATGCGGTGCTCTTGAAGCCAGCTGTCACTTGCAGAAAACGACAACAACGGTGGTCATGCGCGAGTGACAGACGTCCACAAAGACGACATGACGAGGCTCTTGGGCTCTAGGAGGTCCGACTTTGTGATACCGTACCCGGATGCGACAGCATCTTAGTCGGAGATCAATTGAAGGAGGTTCATACTCATGATAGCAGGAGCGCTCCGCAAAGCTCGTCTTTGCACGTCGGTGGAATAGCCAGGAATAGCAATGCTGATGGGAGACATGCCGTTTTTGGGTTCTTTCGCGGCAATGTGACGCAGTAGGTTAAGGTATATGCCCACCACCTGAGTGACGGAGAAGGTGGCCGGCTCGCCTAAATAATTGACCTATATAAGCCAAAATGGGAGTCAAGAGAATGGGAGAGAAAATCATCGAACTTGCTCACCTCGACGCCCACGGATCCAACCACATTTGAGTGAGGTTCACACTAGTGGGTCCCTTCTCAACTTGCTGAATCTCTACATCATACAACGTCCGGCAGAGGAGACGCTTCAAGGACCCGACGGTTTTGCGAAACTTTGAGATCTCCTGGGTGTTTTTCTGGTTCACCAAAGTGCGCGCTGCTCGATACGAACGATACAAGCGACCTGAAAGTTGGAGATCAGCCAAGTAACAAGGAAGTGAACGAGAGGGTGCTCACGATGTTGCACGATTCGGGGCTTGGTTTGTGACGACATCGGTACCTCTATGTCCGTCAACACCTATCTAGACTTGACACGTAAGCGATGAGTAAGGGAGACGCGAAGCAGTTGACGAACCTTGATGTAGAGAAAACAAAGTGGAATATCAAGGACGGGAGACGTGGGACTGCGAGAGAAAGAGTAGGAGTACGGGCAAGAGCGGTGTTCTTACCTCTGTCTAAGCGCTCACCAACCACACACCCAGGAAACCCATCAATCATAGTCATTTCCACTCACCTCTTCCCACGGGTCACGGGATGAGCAGGTTACAAGCTGAGACCGGATTGTAATTTGTACATGTTCCGGAAGAGTTCAGTAAAACGCGAGGCGATGTCGGTATTGTTCACTGTCCGCAGCAACCCAAATCGCTGACAGAGATGATAATGGCTAGGTGACATTCTCCCGAACGATGCGATGATAGAAATGTGCTGTATCCGTTTCTTTGACACTTACACAAAGTAAATATGGCTATCTATGGCGGTCTTCTTGTATTCTTGGGCAGATCCACTCCAGATCGGCGATCTAACTCAATTATGGGAATATGCGAACCAAGATACGAAGTACTTTCGACTGCGAATAACAAGTCAAGCATACATATCACCCAGGCGATAGTCACTTTCATCTTTGAAACCCCCAATCTCGACTTGATCTTGAATTCGATCTCAGTCAGTCAGATCGATAAAAGCCGTTCTACCTCCGCTCACACATCTCTCATTTACCCACTTTTGGTTGACATTGTCAGGCACCAGCGAGTATGTGGACGTGCTCTCCTCAAATCGACGTTTCTCTACTCCGACGGTATCAAGGTAATGTCCGATAATCAGCTCATTAATACAGTTTCTCTTGGGCTTCCTAGCTCGTTCTGTGGCTTTCTAAGCATACAGTCAAACAGCCATAGGGTTACTCGATTCAATCGAATCATGGAAACGCCGATATTGAAAATAAGGTCCGCGTCTCTTCAACCATTGGACAGAAAGCCTCGCGTGATGTCTCAAGATGCCATAAAGTTGACCCTCTAGAAACGGAGCCAGAAGAAAAAGCGCCCGACTCCGGAAATTGGGTCACCGGAGGATGTGATCTCGCGCGAAGTGGTCGGGCTTCTCGGAAACCAAGTCGTTGCGCGGGCAGAGGCCGATGGCGTATATTGGGAGTCGCCTTTCTGCTTTTGGGAGGAATTTGAGCTCACCGTGTCGAGCATCCTGTCTACTAGTATGTAATATTTCAAGTTCAAGGTCCGTGCAGACCGGGTCTTGTTCATATCCTCTGACCGGCTTCGCCCCCTTCTTCGTAGTTGTATGGTCACTGACTCACTCGAACGGGTGAAGGACTTGCTATTGCACCGCCGTCGGAACGTCCATGGGTCGTTGTCGTTCCGCTCGCATTACCTGGAGAGGTTGTTCGCGCCCGCGTGTACAGGCATGCAAGGATGTACTCCTTTGCGGACCTGATCAGTGTCGAGGTTCCGAACACGGAGCCGCGTGACATGAGTCGTATCCAGTGCAAGCACTTTGGGACATGCGCCGGATGTCAGTACCAGGTACGCTTCCTTATCAGTACCATGTCCCAGGTTCCGACTCATCGCCATGTCCACGATCCACTCATAGATGCTCTCTTACGCGACACAGCTTGATTCCAAACGTAACGTGATTGTGAAAGCCTATCGGACTTATTCGAGTGAGCCCCCTTCAACTGCCTTAACCTATTAGATGATGGCATAGTCAGGTCTTCCAGAGCCATCGATACCGATAATACAGTCAACGATCGCTTCACCTTTTCAATATGGCTATCGCACGAAGGTCACGCCGCATTTTGAACCCCCACCGAGATTTTTACAAAAGCAAGGGCCATCGTCCAGTGAGGGGGAGCAGCCGTCTTGGTTGAAGATTGGATTCAACCGAATCGGAAAGCGAGTCGTGATGGACACAGAGGTATGGAATCCACAATGCATGTCCCGTCTCAATCGTTAGAGTCTGTAGTTTGCAGGAGTGCCCCATTGCGACTCCAGTTCTGAGCGAGGCCTACGGACCAATGCGCGACGACATCACAAAGTAAGCATCCCGCGGATATATGTCCCTTTTTCACTCAATTTGCGATGTGCAGGAAAATATATTCTTACAAAAAAGGTGTATCCCTGTTACTCCGCGACTCCCTCGAAATTCCAGGTGGTAACACCACTACTGCTACCACCGAGCTCGTCGTTGAAGACCGACACGTCTGCATCACAGACCACAAGGCGACGGTCCGCGAACGAGTCGGGGACCGGCTCTTCGACAACCAAGTTGGTTCTTTCTTCCAGAATAACAACTCTGTCCTCGTCCCTCTCACATCGTTCGTCCGCTACGCCATCTTCCTGCCCACCTCCGCATCTCTATCAACCATCCCGCCTCCGACCCACCTCATGGATGCCTACTGCGGTGCAGGTCTCTTTGCCCTGACCTTAGCCCCACATTTCTCGCAGGTCGCGGGCATCGAGCTCTCTGCAGACTCGATCCACTTCGCGGCTCACAATGCGGAACTCAACGACCTCGCACACAAGTCACCTTCCGTACAGGCGACGCAGCACAGATTTTCGACATCGTTGGCGATTTCCCGCCGGCCAGCACAGCACTCGTAATCGACCCGCCGCGCAAAGGTTGCGACGAGGCATTCATGAGGTAGTTGCTCGCGTTTCGGCCACAGAAAATCGTGTATGTGAGCTGGAACGTACACACGCAGGCGAGGGACATTGGGCAGATTGTTTCATGGTCTGCTGAAGAGGTGGAAGAGGGGAAGGGCGGGGAAAAGTACGTGGTGGAAAGCTTGAGAGGATTTGATTTGTTTCCGCAGACGGCGCATGTGGAGTCTGTCGCCATCTTGACCGCTCAATCCAATCTCATATAGTTCCTTGACTCATTGATTACGAGTCGGATATGGTGTAACGGCCAACATTACCGCCTCTCAGGAGCTAAGCCTTGCTCGCGGTAGCTCGGGGTTCGATTCCCCGTATCCGAAATCATTTTTCGTCTTCCTCAGTCGATATCGATATCGTCTGTCTGCCGGCGACGTGTCTTGGGGTTCAACGTCCAATCCCAAATGGAACGCTTTATTGGAGCAGTACGGCCCGTATGTTTCCGGGTTTACTGTATCCATTTTTGCCAGCAATTGGTTGGCCTTCTCATGGTACTCGACGAACATTAATATTGGCCCGGCGTACATTGACACCATGCAAGTTCCTTCCCAATGACATCAGCAATCACTTATTCCTGAACTGGGGGGTTGTTCACTCTGTAATCTTGCCTCAATTTGATGTGCCGATACTTGCTAAAGTGAGTGTAGTAGTTTTGGTAGTGGTGAGCTTTTTCGGACCTATATATTTCGTCTGAAGAGCGCTTCCGGATGCGATTCTTGATTATTTGTATCCAGAAGTGTCCTCATCCTCAGTAAGCTCGTCCTCATTTTTTGTCTTGACAGAACAAACCACCTAGTCTGCGACGGGTCAGGCGTATCATCAGCTGCGTATCACGGCGTATGTTCTGGCCTTCCACAATGTCTTTGAGCGCCCGCTTTCCAGTGCCAGTGGGACAGTCTCTAGGGCGAGGAACAACACGACGTGTACCCGACATGGCCACACAATGGCTGAAATCACCAGAAACTATACAACAGTCGGAAATCGCGTTTATGACCGCAAAGGCGGGGCTCAAGGGACTACGCTGTGCAAGCACGTGATGCTGTCAATCTTACGGGGCGTGGCGGTACTGTGGCGGTGTGTATCTCCGCCCATCAATTCATGCCCTGAGCCCCATTCCATCTCCCTCGACTGCTTCCCCCCACATCGAACGAACAATCCTCTTACTCCATGTCATCAGGATCAACTCGACTCACCCCAATTTCTTCATCTAACCTACAGCTAATCATCGATGCGTTAGGTGACTATGCTGACAAAATGGGAATAGATTTCTCGAACAATCCCTTCGCTGCTGAGATTCAAAGCTGCAACACTCCCGACGCCATTCTCAAACTACTTCAAGAACGGGAGAATGCGTTCATAAAGTTTCGCGAGAGGAATCGGACACTTATCAACTGCTTTAGCCCAGTAGTACAGGTCCTTCATGCATTCTCTGCTACGTTTGGTGAGGCAGTTAGCCTGGTGAGTTGTCCAACCCCCACCTTTTGTTTGTTCCAGTGTGAAAGTTTTGATTCGGCCTCACCAGCCCTTTCCTCCGGCAAAGGCCATCTTCGTCGGAGTAGACGTTCTCCTTGCGGTACGTCTATTGAACGCTGTCCTTGACTAGATCCCTTGTGACGCATGGGTATGTCAGGCTGTTGGCGAAGTCAGTTCAGGATATGATGCACTCCTTGAGCTCTTCGACCGCTTGGGAAGTTTCCTGAAGCGCCTTGAGGCCTATATCAATGTTCCACCTGCACAGATGATGACAGATATTATCGTGAAAATTGTGGTAGAACTACTCTTGGTGATTTCCCTGACAAAGAAACAGATAAAGCGGGGTAGATTCCGTACGTGCACGTTCAAATATCAATTCAGGTGGCTCAGTGTGCAGCAGGGGCGTTCGCAAAGAAGCTCTCAGGAGATGACAAAGTCAAGGCAGTGCTTAAGCGGGTGGACGGATTGACCCGGGATGAGCTCTGGGCCGGAGTCGCACAGACAATGAGCATGATGCATAGCCTTGATAAAGGTATGCAATCCTTCCTTGACTTGTAGTCGGCTTGTTGCATAGCTCTTCTTTTAGATGTCAAGACGTCGACAATGAACATCCGACAGGATTTATGTATGTATCTTGTCTCTCAATTGGGTATTTCTGCTGCTCACTGGCGCTGGCAATTTCCCTTCCCCGGCTGGAAAATAAAATAGGCAAGATCGAACGTTTGTTCCTCCCTAATTATTTCAATTTCGCCTCGACACTGAAAGTACCCTGCAGGTGATCAATTCCAAAGGGATGTCCAACATTGGCTCTCTCCTCCTAGCCCTTCGTCGAACCATGACGTCATTTGGAAACTGCACCATGGAGGAACCTCAGCCTGGTTTTTCGAGAGCGATGTATTAGCAAATTGGAAATCGGCCGGATCCCTTCTCTGGATCCATGGAAAGCGTACGTTTCCCACGTCGCTAGTATCTTGCTTGTATTGATGCACCACTAATCTTATAGCGGGTTCTGGGAAAAGCACTCTCCTGTATGTAAAGTCCTGGTTCCCCTGTTCGAAGTTATTCACACAGTCGACTAGGGCGGCAATCATTCAGCACATTGAAGACTTACGTGCAAATGGGTCAGTTACAATGGCTTATTATTATTGTGATTTTCGGGATACCAAGAAACAAGACCTCCATGGCCTCCTCTCCTCTCTTGTTTCCCAACTCTCTGCCAAATCGCATGCATGCTATGGGATCCTCTCCCAATTATATTCAACCAATGCTGGCAACACCCCTACTAGTAGTGTGCTCACAAAGTGTATGGAGGACATGTTGGGCTTGCCAGGACAAGGTGATATTTATATCATCATCGACGCTCTCGATGAGTGTCCCAATACCTCTGGGATGGTGTCTTCACGTGAAGAGGTCCTAGAACTTCTTGAAAGACTTGTTCATTTGCGCAGTACAAATCTACATCTGTGTGTAACTAGCCGTCCAGAGGTGGATATCCAAAGTGTGCTCAAGCCTCTGAGCCCTCTTGAGATTTCTCTTCATCATGAGAAAGGGCAAAAGCTCGACATAATCAATTACATCAAGTCTGTTGTTCATTCAGACCGGAATATGCGGAAATGGACAGAGGAAGTCCAGCAACAGGTCATCGACACGTTGTCTGAAAAGGCAGATGGCATGTGAGTTGGTTCCGGCCTGATCCTTTATCACCAGCAAGTGTTTTGCGAGGTGCTCACACATTCTCATAGGTTTCAATATGTCGCTTGTCAACTTGCCAGACTGCGTCGCAGTTTTCCTGAAAGTATTGAAGGCTTCTTAAAGGACTTACCAGAGGATTTGGACGGCACATATCGTCGCATGCTGCTGGACATAAACGAGGGGAAACGAAAATATACCCAACGTCTTCTCCAATGCCTCGCCTTCTCCATCCGCCCTCTTCGTGTTGAAGAACTTGCCGAGATCATTGCAGTTCGCTTTGACGATACACCAGTCCCCACATTCAATCCAAAATGGCGGCAAGGAGATGCAAAGGAAGCGGTTTTGTCCGCATGCTCTAGCCTTGTTTCCTTCGTCGACAATGCCGGCTCCCAAATTGTCCAATTTTCCCATTTCTCAATAAAAGAGTTCCTAACATCACAGCCACTCGCAAAAGCAGACGGTCCCATCTCGTCTTATCATATTTCCCCCGAACGTGCACATACCACCCTTGCCCGTGCTAGCATCAGCATCCTTCTCCATCTTGATGACGATGTCGACAGAGACGCCATTCTTCACCTTCCTCTTGCACCATATGCGGCGCAACACTGGGTCAATCATGCCCGCTTTGGAAACGTGTCCTCACATGTTCAAGATATGATGAAACGTCTCTTTGATTCATCGAAGCCTCATTTTGCGGCATGGATCTGGTTATTCGACTTTGACCATCATTGGTTGGAGCCAATGTCCGAGGTACACCCTCCCCTCCCTTCAGCGACGCCTCTATATTATGCGTCATTGTGTGGTTTGCACAGTCTTGTGGAGCATCTTATCATTGCCCATACACAAGATGTCAATTTCCGGGGCGGATTTTTTGACACACCGTTACAAGCCGCCTCCGCCAAGGGACATCTCAAAATCGTGCAGCTGCTGCTTCAAAACAACGCAAACCCCGCGTTGTGTGATGATTGGGGCTGGTCCCCGTTTCTTGAGGCGTCAAGCCACGGACATGTCGAAGTAGTGAAGACTCTACTGGACTGTGGCGTGGATGTGAATCAGAAACAATTATATGGATGGACCCCTTTGCATCTCGCTTCGGAGAATGGAAGATTGGAAGTTGCCCGTCTTCTAATTCAACGTGGTGCGGTCGTTGACATATGCAACAAAAATCAAGAGACTCCCTTGTTCCGGGCAGCGGGAGACGGGAATCTTGAGATCGTGCGGCTTCTCCTTGATTCTGGCGCAAACGTGAATGCCGCCGAGAAAAATGGTTGGACTCCACTACACTACGCGGCATTTCGCGGGGCTTGGGACGTCGTCGATCTGTTACTCAGATCTGGTGCCAGTCTTGATGCACGGACTGAGGATCAAGAAACACCGTTGGCCGTGGCCTGTCAGATGGGGAGGCTTGAGGTTTCACACATACTATTTGATCTTGGTGCTGATCTGAATTCCTGTGACAAGTATGGCCACACCCCATTACACACAGCATCAAGATACGGACACCTCGACATCACGCAGCTATTGCTTAACCGAGGGGCTGACGTAAACACACAAAATGTAAATCGCTGGTCTCCGTTGCATAGCACGTCAGCCAATGGGCACCCCCTCGTTGCGAGACTGCTCATTCGGCACGGTGCAAACGTTAACAGTCCAAACAGCCAAGGGGAGACTCCCTTGCACAAAGCTTCAGAGAACGGACACCTCGAGGTCGCCCACATCCTAGTTGAACATGGCGCAGACATATTTTCTCGCGATGGAAAATGCTGGATTCCATTACACGAGGCATCGGTGAATGGGTATCTACCTGCCACGAAATTCCTGTTAGAGTGCGGCATCGATGTCGATATTCGGAACCGAGTTGGAGAAACAGCATTGAATTTGGCCTCTGGCAGTGGGAAGCTAGACATCGTGCGTTTCTTGATCGCGAAAGGTGCAAATATCCACACCAAGGACAATTCCGGCTGGAACCCGCTACATTTCGCGTCACAAAATGGGCACCTCGAAGTTGTCCGCCTGCTGATTGACACTCGTACGCCCGTCGATATCCGGAATCACGACCATCAGACCCCGCTGGCCTTGGCTTCGGCCCAGGGGAGAGTTGAAGTCTCGCAGTTTCTCATCGAGAGAGGGGCTAACATGAATGTGCGAGATAACACCGGCTGGGGCCCCTTACACTCCGCTTCATGCTATGGACATGTCGACATGACGGTATTGTTACTCGACTATGGTGTCGATCCGAATATCCAGACGGATGGCCTATGGAGTCCATTACTTCTAGCATCGGCCAACGGCCATGTAAAGGTCGCTCAGTTGCTGGTTCAGCGTGGCGCAGTTGTTGATGCGTTCAATGATGAGAATCAAACCCCACTCGACCGGGCGGCAGCCAATGGGCGAATCGATATCGTGCGTCTGCTTTTGGAATCTGGTGCGAATCCGCATACAACAGACGGCAATGCTTGGACACCGTTACATTCAGCATCGCGCAATGGGCACCTGGATGTCATGAAGATATTGCTTCGGCAAGGTGCGAGTGTCGATGTAGTCGATGATGCCAATAAAACGGCAACGGAACTCGCCGCGGAGAATGGCAAAGCGGAGGTTGCAAGCTTCCTGGTGAAGTACAAGGGAGATGCAAGTGTTCGAAACAACATACATTCTTGCGCATTAGACTTGGCTCAGCACACCACGCAAAACGGTGGGAAGGAGACCAAAGCACTGCACGAGGCGTCGGGAGACGGGGACGTTGATACGGTCAATTCGATGCTTGACCAGGGTGCAGACGTTAATGCGCGAAATGCAAATTACGATGCTTCACTACATGTCGCAACAGAGAAGGGGATGCTGAAAGTCGTGCAGTTACTTCTCGAACGAGGTGCAGAAGTCGATCCACGCGATGAGGATGGGTGGACCCCTCTGCACTTAGCATCACGAGAGGGAGAGGTCGAAGTCTTGCGCATGCTCATCAGCCACGGCGCAAATGTAAATGCAAGGACGCCGGACTATATGACTCCGATACATCTCGCAGCCCATAATGGACACCACGAATTTGTGGAACTGTTGCTCGATCATGGGGCGGACGCACGCGCGTTGAATGATGACGGCCTAACGGCATACCAAGTATCGCTGCGACAGGGACATAGGAAGGTTTCCGATTTACTTCGGGACTATGGCATGCGCGAGCATAATCGATAAGGTTCGGAGAAATGATAATATGGCTTCACTGTGACGTCTAACCGGCATTCCGTTTCTGATCCTTAGAACCAACGCCGCAACGAGGGTGTCCCTTGCATATCACTACCACGATGTGAAGAAGCATCCATTTTTACATATTATCTTGTATTCGTGTTCAGGTTTGTTAGTATAGCAGAATCGGAACGGACATTCAAGCGATATCATCAGTGCGGTGCACAGCGTCATTACTTTGAGAGTGCGCCGATTCACTGCCGCCGGTGTTTCATACGGCATTCTGTGGACGACACCCGGACTTTCCCGATGCTCGAGCTTTATTGCCATTTCATTTCCGGGAATACGGTTGACTTGCAATCAATTTACTCTTTCGAGTCCCAATTTTGATTGGTTGAGAAAAATCAAGAATCTTCACATGCACAAGTTCTCAGTGCGCCGCGTTGCATCCCACATTTCCTGATACTAGTCTTGGTTCGGTGTCAGTGGCGCATCTACTCCAGAAGCATCGCTCCCTCTCACCGCCGTATAAACGTCTTCGCTTGTCATTCTCAGATTCTGCTCTGCAGGTAGGGAATAAAATCGACTCATCACAAACCGAGCAGAACAGGAAAGCTTATACGATGATACGTAGCCCACGTTTGGATGACCCGGGTCTTAGGATCTCTCCTGCGAATTGGTGGCGCTTCCCAGAATGAAATCATTGCATGGGCAGAGGCGGATGACGTTAAGTGGGAGTTAAGTTACCTTTCGGCTATAGGGATGAAGCCCAGCCAAAAACGGACCCAATCAGTCGGAGTCAACGCGATTCGGAATCCGGCAGGCAGAACCGGAGGGAGCCGTAGCAATTTAGCCACAAATGATTTGTAATGAATCTTTGTAGTTCTGACTGATAACGGATTAGCTCTGAATGATCTCTGAATGATTAGGAATCAGATATTGCTTAGAGGCCCTGGCCGTGTATACCACTTGTGGTATTGATGTACTCTGACTGCGCAGCTATGCCTCGCCTTAGTAGGGAGGAGCAGGGGTTTTGTAACCCGTAGGGGTTATGGGTAAGGGTAGCCACGGGTACGGGTACGGGTCACGCTGGTGTTACCCGTGACCCTTGCTGACCCGTCACTATGTGTGCTCACACTAACTCCTCGCTCTTTTGTCTCTCTAACCAAATATTTTTTTACTTTTTTTTTACCTTTTCCTAGCCCTCATGTCATTGGGTGTGTCACCGATGTACCGGTCTCACGCATTCAAGTGCTTTTCCTTCCGTTTCCATACCGTTCTGGCTCGATTTTCACGGACCATGCAGGCCAAATAAAGGCAAACTCGAACATTCCAAGACGAACGCTTCGAAATCGAACTCGTTAACTTGAGTCATCTCACCTCACCCTCTCCCCTGACAATAACGCAAACGCCACAAACACGGACGCGAATGGTGCCACCGCAAACGCTGCCAACCGAACGGCGCCACGCAAATACAAATGCGCGCCAACGCAATATGATTCACGAACGCAACACGAACGACGCCAATGCAAAATGAACGACACCAACGCAATACGAACGACGCCGATGCAATACGAATGGTGCCAATGCAACACGAACGGCACCAACGCAATACGAACGGCACCAACGCCAACGCCAATGCGAAGGCACGCAAGTCCGAATGCGAACGGCACGCAAGTCCGAATGCGAACGGCACGCAAGTCCGAATGCGAACGGCACGCAAGTCCGAATGCGAACGGCACAAACACAACTCGAACGGCGCAAGTCCAAATGTGAATGTGATTGCCGCCAACACAACTTGAACAGCACAAATACAAATGCAACACGAACGACGCCGACACAATACGAACGGTGCCAACGCAAACACGAACGACACCGACACAATACGAACAGCGCCAACGCAAATGCGAATGCGAATGCACGCAAGTCCAAATGCGAACATGATTGCTGCCAACCCAACACGAACGCGAATGCAAGCGAAAATCCAAATGCAAGTCCAAACGCCGATGCAAACACGTTGAAACACTAACGCAAGCGAAAGTCCAAACGCAAATCCAAACGCAAACGAGGCCAACGCCAACGCCAACGAGGCCAACAACAACAACATAGTGCCATCATATCCATCAGCTCCTGCACTCAAAGGAGCCCGCAATTGCGGGTCTTCTTAGATGCAGGAGCTGATGCTCTTATGATGTGTACACTGGGAGATAATGGGTTACCCTTACCTGCCTGACCCGTGGGCCTTGACCTGTGGGTTGCGGGTACGGGTACGGGTATGCTCAAAAGTACCCGCGGGTTACCCGTGCTCCTCCCTACGCCTTAGAGGCCTATGTATCTGTCCCCAAATATAGTAATGCTTTGTAGCTTTGTAAACCCTCCCATTCTTTGCTACTCTCGCCTGCCCTTGCCGCCTCCATAGCAATCTCAATACATGTCTGGCTCTTCAAAAACATATTTCTGTGAATGTGAATCCCTATGCAAAGGGAAGAGAAAAGCAGTATCAAGAGCCACATTCTTTAACCATAAGAAGTGCAGCAAGTTATTGAACCCTTTGGCCGAGTTCTCTCCGCAGTTCCAGGAGTTCTTGAAAAATATGCCAATTGTCCATTCTCCATCTTCGCTGAATGCCCCTTGGAGATCTCGGAAGCCACACAGTCAAGCAAATAGAAACTCTGACGTCTTGGAAGAGAATCTTGCTGTCAGTACAGCATTCCTACAGCGCATTCATCAGCACTAATCCTGACATTGCAGGGAAATCCATCTCTTGTCTCATCTCTGAGTTCTCCAGGTCCATCTGGACAGCTAAACTCACCGCTAGGCGATCAAATTCATGACCCAGACATGAATGTCTCTTCTGGTGACCCTCTGGACAGCGGCACTGATTCATCCAACTGCATAAACACATTAGATGACAATCACTTGCTGCCCATGGAAGCGCATGATGACATAGCTCCAGATTCTCGTCCTCATGCCCTAGATGTGCCAGAGATTCCATCTGGTGATATTGAGGACCTCTGGTTTCATGAGGCTATTCACCTTGATGCTATCAAGCTGACAGTTGAGTTCATCAAGGGCATTCAGAATGCTACTCTGGATGATCCCACCCTCAGACTTTCCAGGGAAGTGATTGAACACCTTTGTAATCCCCCTCATACACAGCAGCCCCAGATCTTCGATAGGTTCATGTGCCTGGCAATAGACTTGTTTGTGACCAATCCTTCAGAAATAACCTATGAGAAGAACTGCGCCGCTACTTTGCGCTGTTTTCCAGATGCTGATCTGCTGAGCTACTATAAGATCAGGCATCACATCACAGAACTCACTGGTGTGGAATCTGTGATACATCATATGTGCATCAACTCTTGCATCACATATATGGGGCCTTTTCAGGATCTTGATACTTGCCCCATGTGCTCCGAGCCTCGTTATGATCACTTTCGATTGGAATCTAGCAATGGGAAGCAGATGGTACCCCGACAGGAGTTCCACACAATCCCAATCGGTCCCCAACTTCAGGCCCTGTACTGCAATCCAGAAAGTGCGACTCATGCACACTACCTTCGGACAGAAAGGTCACACATTCTCTCTCAGGCCACTGAAGGGCGCCAACTGGACGAATACTCCGACGTGCTTCATGGATCTGACTTGTTTGAGGCTTTTCAGGATGAGCACATTGCAGAGGACAATATTGTGCTCATGTTCTTGATGGATGGTGCCCAATTATATGCAATGAAAGCTTCCACATGCTGGATATATATCTGGGTATTACTGTGTCACCACCGCGTCTTGTAGCACTGTAGCGTGTGCTGGATTGTTATGACAAGTCACCCCACGTGCTGGTAGAGTGTTGAGCTAAGTCTCTGAAGCGGCTTAGAAGGCTTATAGAGTCAAGGGTTACTGCTCTAGAGTGCGTCCTAGAACCCCTTAGAGATCAGACTATAGGATAGTCCAGAAGAAGAGACAGGAGAATCAACTTGGCCTTCTCGAGGCGCAAGATGCCTGCCTTATATACATTCTGAGGCGCGGGAACCACCTTCCCAGATAAGCTGGTCAGGCGTCGCAGAAACTACTAGAACATCACGGGTCGTACTACCAAGTATCACCTGGTACAGTACACAGCCATAAGGCACGGACAAGACAATAACAACCAATCGGGGAACTACTACTTATCAGTACAATAGGGCTGGTTCCCACTTGCTAACAGGGGCTAGACCCCAGGCTGGTTACACCACGCTCCTCCTAGACCTCAGACGTCCTCGCTGAGGGCATGTCCCTTACCCTTCGCATAAGGCTTCTTGGTAGTTTTCCAGGCGGAGCGAAACTCAACTCTGCTGCCTGGATAGGGCTGAAACCGGTTACGGAGGGTGCTGACCTTGTCCTGAATGTGGCTCGCCACCAAGCGCCCCTCGCAGAGGCACTTCTTCTTGGTGCGTGCCTCGAGGTCGCAGCGCAGGAGCTCGATGCGGTCGAGCATCTCGCGGCACTCACCATCGAGCCAGCGGTATCTCTCCACCTCTGCCTTATATCCCCACTCCCACTGCTTCTCCACCTCCATAAGTAGGACTTGGTATGCGCTACCGCTGCCCGCCAGTACGTGGCAGAACCAGGGTTCGAGGGGCTCGAGCTCAGTGTCTTCGTCATTTGGGTAGTCGGATGGGGCGTATATGTCGGCGATGAAGGGGGTGTTGGCTGGTCCTTGCCCATCGTGGAACACGGCCACGCGGCCGTTCTCGAGCTGCTTGACCCATTTGGTGGGGCGGTAAAACCCCAAGCTGATGGGTACCTGTATCTGGGGAACTCGGTCGTCAGCTGCCTCGTATCCATCGGGACACATGTCGTAGATGTCCCGATAGTGCTCCAACTGAGCGTCGCAAGACTTGAGGCTTGCCTCCAGGACCTCGACTCGGTCTTTGTGCTGGGCGTTGCGGGCGTTGAGAGTGTTGACCAGCCCTGCGACAATGGCGATGGTCCGTTCCTCGTTCCATTCGTTGCCCTGAAGGGCCACGAGTGCAGTGTTGGGCGATAGTCGGGAGGCGGCGAGGGTCTGCAGATCAATTCGGTCGCCAGTGTCTGAGACGAGGGAGTGAATGGTCGGCACAGCCAGGTCCTCGATCTTGAGGTCGATAGGGTTGGCACTGGAGCCGGCGCGGAGGCGGATGGAAAGGGGTGTGGGGGACTGGCTGGATTCGACGACCATGTGGTTGGAGCCGTCGTTGGATGCGTTGGAGGACATGTTTTAGATTTTGTCGTGGATGGGGCAGAAGACACGGTCGCAAGCAGTGAAGTGGAGAGTCGCGTGGGAGGCGGCGCTAGTGTTGACTTTGCGCTTCTTCTGGGGTTTGGTTCACAGAGGGGAGTCGTGAATGGGGCAGACGAGTAGCGTGCAGTCGTACCAATGAACCTTTTTGTGAGCTGCTTCTTCCTTCTTGCAGCGGGTCTCTGGGGTGTTGGGACATCGCGGGGCGAGGAATTCGGGGTCTGCCACGGAGAACCAGTCGGATTCAGTCGGTGGCTCGTAGTGGATGGAGGTGAGAGCGTCTGGGTTGGTAGAGGATGAGGCCAGCGTTGGAATGGAAGGGGGATGTTGTTTGGGTTACTGGTACTTTCGACTCGTCGGACACCAATGGCTTTTATCTCTTCTTTTGGGCGCTTCTGGTGGTATTGCTTTGTAAGAAGGGGCGCGTGGACTTGGTCGGCAGGTTCCCATGTGTTGTCACTTTCGGGGTAGCCCTTCCATTTTATGAGGTACTGGAGTATTCTGGACCGTCCATGACGTCTGTGGCTCCTTATCTGCTCCACTTCATATTCTTCTTCTCCGCTGATGAGATCAGGTGGTGGTCGGGTAAAGTTGGGTCCGTGGGCGGCTGTTTCGTGATAGGGCGATAAGAGAGATGCATGGAACACGTTGTGGATGTGCCATGTCACGGGGATCCGGAGTTTGTAAGCTACCGGTGATATCTCTTGTTCTATGACGAATGGTCCGTATCGTTTCGGGTTTAGCTTGGTCGCCTGATGTTGTAGCCGTAAGTGTTTCGCCTCGAGCCAAACCTTATCTCCCTTGTGATATTGAGATGGGGGTGGTCCAGGCTTTGTCGCGACTTCCATGAGGCTGGTGATGGCCGTTGCTCGATACTCCTTTAGGTGACGGAGTCTTTCCTCTGCTGTGATATTGTTGGAGGGCGTAAGGAGGGCTGGAATTAGTGTGGCCTCGTGTCCCAAGAGGATCTGATTGGGCGATAAGCCAGTAGTGGCGTTTTTCCTATTGTTGTGGACTGCCATAGCTAGTGGTAGCCACTCACTCCAGTGTTCTGGGTGTGCCGTCATGACGAGACGGAGATACCCTTCGATCCATTGGTTTTTACGTTTGGTGAGTCCGTCTGTCTGGGGGTGGAAGGCTGTGGATATGTTTTGCTGGATTCCCAATCCTTTAGCCAGCGCCTTGCTGAAGTGGGATGTGAACCGTGGATCTCGGTCGCTGATGATCTTTGTTGGTAGTCCGAACCATCGGTATACGTGCTCCATGTACAGTTGGGCGATTCCTGGTCCTGTAATGGAAGTGGCGCACGGAAGGAAGACAGCCGCCCTTGAGCATCCATGATCTACGATGGTGAGTATTGCATCCTTTCCCTTGTATGGCGGTAGCCCGGTTATGAGATCCATAGCTATCTGTTGGAAGGGTTTGGCATCTGGCTGGGTTCCTATGCGATAGAGGGGTGTCTTTTATCGGTGGGTTTGTGGTTTGCTTTGTTGGCAGGTGGCACATCCTTTTACGTAATTCGCTACCCATTCCTTCATGCCCGTCCAGGAGTAGTGTTGCTGTGTTAGTCGTAGCGTTTTGTCCCTTCCTGGATGTCCTGCTCCTGGATGGTCGTGGTAAAGCAGCATCAGTGACCTTTTCAGGTCTTCAGCGTCTTCCGGGATGGGTAGTGTCGTCGTTCTTTGGGTGGCGGCGGTGCGGCATCTGTGTGGCGGAATCATGACTAGGTTTTGGTTGTCGTTGTCTCCTTTGTCTGTTCCCGGAGGTCGGGATAGTGCGTCTGCTGCCGTGTTAGTCTTCCCTGGGATGTGTTCTATTTCGTAATCGTATAGCTGGAGTTCCGCTTGCCACCTGGCTTGCCTGCGGTTTAGGTTCCGTGCTGATTTCCAGTATTGGAGGTTGGCGTGATCGGTGCGTATGAGGAAGGGGTGTTGCGTCCATCCTAGATAGGGTCTCCAGTGTTGTAGGGCTTTAATAATGGCGAGGAGTTCACGGTCGTAGATATCGTAGTTCCTTTCGGTTGGAGAGAAGGTTGCTGAGTAGTATGCAATAGGGTGGAGGATTGGTTTGCGTCATTTGTCTAAGGATGGTGTGGTGTGATCACCTTCCTGCGAGAGTATGGCGCCCATGCCATAAGCAGAGGCATCGACTTGGAGGACGAAAGGTTTTGTCCAGTTTGGTTGCATGAGTACGGGTGAGGCACACATCCGTGTTTTCAGTTCTTCAAAGGCTTTTATTTGTCTGTCTTCCCAGTGCCAAGGCGTAGCTTTCTTCGTTAAGTCGAGGAGAGGTCGTGCAATTTTTGAGTAGTTGGGGATGAAGTAACGATAATAGCCAGTGAATCCTAAGAATTGGCGTACTTCTGTGGGTGTTGTTGGTGGCATATAATCTGCTACACCCTTGAGTTTCTTTGGGTCCATCTTGATGGTGCCCTGCCCTATGATTACCCCGAGGTATTCGACTTCTGGCTGTTCGAAGACACATTTTTCCGGTTTGAGGTATAGGTCATGTTCTTCTAGTCGTTCCAGGATCTGATGGACTTTTCGTTGGTGACGTTTGTGGTGTTCTTCATCCGTTTCTCCTTTTTCTCTTTTCGTATGAATGAGAATGTCATCCATGTACACGGATAGCCATCGTTGGGCAATTTCTGGGCAGAAGATGGTATTCATCATTCTCTGGAATGTTGCTGGGGAATTTGTGAGGCCGAAGAACATCACAGTTGGTTCGAAAAGGCCCTCGGGGGTTAGGAAGGCTGCCTTCCATTCGTCTCCTTCTCGAATTCGAATGTTGTTGTAACCCCATCGTACGTCGAATTTAGTGAATAGAGTGCATCCAGCTAGTCGGTCGATGGTCTGAGAGATGAGAGGTGCGACGGTTCTATCTCTTTTGGTGTATTTGTTGAGGGGTCTGTAGTCCTGCACTGGGCGGAGTTTTCTGTCCTTCTTTTTGACATAGAAGAAGTTGGCACAGTACGGGGAATCGGAGGTTCTGATGGTTTGTCGTTTTAGGTGTTCCCTGACAAATCGGGTTGTCTCTGTGATTTCTTCTTGAGTTAGTGGTAGGAGGCATCCTGGTAGCGTGGCCGGTGCATTGGGGAGTAGTTCGATAGCATGATCCCACACCATATGAGATGGGAGCCTTTGTGACGCTTGCTCGCTGAATACCTTTCCATGTCAATGGTATTCGGCAGGTATGGATGACAGATCGTCGGGTGTTGGGTTCTCGGGGTGGAAGGTGACTCTTCCTAAGAAGTATCGGTCTCCGTTGGTTGGGACAGCCCCGTTCCTTGACCATTGAATGAACCGTTGCATTTGGTTTGGTCGGATGGGCCGCGGAACGTTTCTGTGTCGCAGTACGTATCGTGCCTTTTTTGCGTTTGGTGCTCTCGCAACGATGGGCAGCTGCGAGAAGTCGATCCACCCTCGTTTCCAGTCAATTTTTGGCTGTGTCGCAGAGAACCACGGATATCCTAATATTGCTCGGTGCTCCCCTAGGTCGGTCAGGAAGAACCTCATAGTGGTTTGTTGTGTTCCTGTCTGGAGTTCCAAATCGGTGTAATATCGCAGTGTTCCACTTTTGTTCTCCGTTCCGTCCACGTTATAGAGTGGTCTAGGTGTCTCTAGTTGTTTGATGGGTAGTTGTGCCCACTTCGCATATTGCAGATTCATGAAGTTTTCTGTCGCGCCAGAATCTACTAGGGCTACAACCTCGGCTCTTTTCGCACTCGATTGAACGAACATTCGTATTGTCATTGACTTCCTTGCTGACATATATACAGGTCCATCTGTGCTACTTCTTGCCCTAATCAGTGCCGACCTGATCAGGCGAATTGAAAACCCTCAGCTGTCTCCATCTCTTTAATCATTGCGTCCTGCTCATCGGCGGTAAGGCTCCCCAGTTCTGCGCGGATACATGCTACGCGCGATGTAGTCGGGTCGGCTTCTGGTTGCTCTGTCTGTTCTTCATTCGTAGGATCGAAATCAATGAGGTTGGCATATGGACCTTGGTTCCGTCGGTTTTGCCTGGCGGGACAGTTCCTTGCATAGTGTCCCTCTTGTCCACACTGGAAGCAGGCATTGTTTGTGTTAGGGCTTCGTTGAGTTTGGGCAGTGTTTCCTCCGAATCCTCCTCGGCCCCGACCTCTCCAGTTGTTGGAGGCTCTGCCACGGCTTAGGTCCATCGGTACTGTTTGATTGTTCATCCATGGAGGGGCCGTGGAACTAGTTATGTTTGGGTTTGCTCGCGGTGCTCTCCAATTATTAAATGACAAGGGGCGTCCTCCTCATGGGTGTCGATCAGGCGATGCTGGGATATACCTGGGTCCCTGGTTGCGTGGCGGTCCGAATGCGGGTCCTGGGCGTTTGTTAAGGAGATCTTTGAGCAAGTTCTCCGTTACTTGTGCAGATTTGACGACCCTCTTCACTTTTGTTTCGGCTGCGAGGTATCCCTCGGGCATCTCCGGGTCCATGATTTTACGTAGGATCCATGGCGTTTTCTTGAACGTGGAGAGAAATTTGTATGCCGTCTCTGAGTGCGTTAATGAGTATCCTGCTTTGTCAACCAATTCGCGGAAGGTAGTGATATGTTCGTCAATGAGGGGTGGTTGATACTCGAGTTTTTCCAGCTTTTGCCGAGCCTTTTCTTCTTTCATGGTGTCGATAAATCGTTGTCGAAATATCTGAAGGAATCGGGTCCATAGTTCTTCGACGTTATCTTGTGGTATGGTGAGCCCATCTAGCCATTGCCCAACCATCCTTGCCCATTCTGCGACGGTGGGTCCTTTGAGGAGAGTGACGGTGAACGCAACCTTTTTGTAGGGGGAGTTGTATCCTGCGACGTCGTTGTTGAGGCAGAGGTATGCCTGTACTTCTTCTATGAAGTCTTCAGCTCTTTCCCTATCGCCGGTGAAGGGTTGCGGGAGGCTTCCCATAGCCTTGACATCTCCTCCTACATGAATGGGTTGTTGATTTGGAACTTGTGGCATCGCAGGGGGAAATCCGCCTGGGTCTCCTCCTGGTGGTCCTCCTCCATTGTTTGGATCGGGGTCTCCTCCTCGCATGTCTCTTCCGAATGCTCTGTTTAGTTGTGTGTCAATGTTGCTTCCTCCTTGTGCTGGGACCCTGAATGATACAGTGTCGAGTTGTTCTTCTGTCATTGTCCTTGTTGCCATTGCCTTTCCTTTTGCTTTGAGCTCGGTAGGAATAGGCTGTGCCCTGATTGCTGCGTCTGTCGGGTCTTCGGGATACGTGGCCTCTTCTGCGTTAAAGGCTTCTACTTCTGTTGCGAATGCTCCTATTTGAAAAGCGTGGGCGTCGTTGTGCCACTCGGTATAGTACCAACGGTCGTTATAGAGGACGACCTTCTTTGTTTGCTTGTTGATGGTTCCCTCTTCGTTGTCGCAGAAGATGAGGTAAGCTGGTCCTTGTTGTGGGTGGTGCTCGAATACCCATGTGTTGGGTTTTCCTTTGAGGGCTGAATCTGGATTGACGTGTGTAGCCCTCTTAGTATCCGATCCGGGCGCTCGTCCTATCTTTGAGCTCACCAGGGTGAATAAGAAAGTTGATTCTAATGTCACCGCCACGTCTTGTAGCACTGTAGCGTGTGCTGGATTGTTATGACAAGTCACCCCACGTGCTGGTAGAGTGTTGAGCTAAGTCTCTGAAGCGGCTTAGAAGGCTTATAGAGTCAAGGGTTACCGCTCTAGAGTGCGTCCTAGAACCCCTTAGAGATCAGACTATAGGATAGTCCAGAAGAAGAGACAGGAGAATCAACTTGGCCTTCTCGAGGCGCAAGATGCCTGCCTTATATACATTCTGAGGCGCGGGAACCACCTTCCCAGATAAGCTGGTCAGGCGTCGCAGAAACTACTAGAACATCACGGGTCGTACTACCAAGTATCACCTGGTACAGTACACAGCCATAAGGCACGGACAAGACAATAACAACCAATCGGGGAACTACTACTTATCAGTACAATAGGGCCGGTTCCCACTCGCTAACAGGGGCTAGACCCCAGGCCGGTTACATACTGAATCTCCCCCCTACCTTGTGCTACAAGAAGAAACATGTGTTCATTGGTGGCTTCATTCCTGGACCAAATAATCCCAAGAATACTGATTCTTTCCTCTTTCCTGGCCTGGGTCACCTCATGGCTCTCCAAAAAGAAGGGCTTCGTATCTGGGACAGTACACTTTAGTGCGAGATTCGCTCGAAGGTTTTTCTTGCACTTCTCACTGCAGATGGGCCTGGTATGATGCACCTCACAGGCTTTGTGGGCTACCATGGAAAGCACGGGTGCTGTCTATATTGCAGTCTGCCTGGCTGTCGCAAGGAACACAGAAAGCAGTATTTCCCTGCCCTCTTCCTGCCAACAGACTATAATGTAGATGGTTGTACACATCCTGATATCAATATTACCAAGCTCCCAAAAGCATCACTCAAGATATACAACAGTAATCTGTGGACCCTTGTCACTGCTCCCAATGAGACACAGTATCAGCAGTGACATCTCAAAACAGGCATATCGAAGCCCTCAATCTTCTCAGCTCTTTCGCCCACATGTACCCTACTGCTACTGCTCTCTGCTGGGTCAGACATCATGCATCTTGGTGCCCTCAATCTCTCCAACCTCATGATAAGCCTATGGCACAGCACCATAGATTGCACTAAGCCAGACGACAAGATAACTTGGTCTTGGGCTGTACTCAAAGGCGAGGTTTGGCAGGAGCATGGCAAGGCTGTTGCAGGCACCTTACATTTCCTCCCAAGCTCATTTGACCACCCACCATGCAACATCGCAGAGAAACTCACAAGCAGATATAAGGCTTGGGAGTTTCTCCTTTATCTGTATGGCCTAGGCCCCAGACTTCTCTATGGCGTGCTCCCCGAGGTTTATTACACAAACTATTGCAGGCTCGTATTTGGGATGAGGCTCATGAATCAACATATTAAACATAATATCAGCAGTGGGAATGTACGTGATGCCTGTCTGGCATTGTGCTCTTTTGTTCAAGAGTTTGAAGACATATACTGTCAGCGCTTGCTGACACACATTCACTTCGTTTGGCTGTGTATGCATTCCCTTGTGCATCTACCACATGAAGTTATTCAGATTGGCCTGCCGATTTGTTCATCTCAGTGGACTCTGGAGCAGACAATCGGGAACTTAGGGGAGGAAATAAAGCAGCACTCTAACCCCTTTGCAAATCTTTCTCAGCATGGAATCAGATGTGCTCAGATTAACGCACTCAAAGCTATGATACCAGATTTGGATCAGGAAATAGATCCAGAAAAGTACCTCCCTTGCAGTGCCGAGGATCTGGGAGATCAATTCACATTGCTTCGTGCACACAATAAACATCCCTACACTCTAAGTGATTGCAAGGCAGCTGCATTGTGCTGGTTTCTCGGTCATCCTTGGACTGGTAATGAAATCTTGGTCAGCAGATGGGCAAAACTTCGGATTCTGACTGGTCAGATTTGCTATAGTTCCTGGAAGGAATTGCAGAAACCGCTGGAGAAGCGCTGTACAGCATGCAATGTCAAGGTGTGTCTTATCATCCAATGATCCATGCTATCGCTCAATCCTATCATCAGATAGTCCTAAATGATGAAGTCTGCATTGCTGAAGTGCAGTTCTTTATCCTTCTTTCTCACCAAGATCGTCATATCCCTCTGGCCCTGGTATCTGTATACTCATTACCAGATCCCACACTGCATCATATCTCTGTCAGCATGCTCTCGTCCTGTGAATATCTGGGAGATTCCGAACTGAGATTTATTGATGCCAAGACCATACAAGCTGTAGTTGCAATGGTGCCTCATAGGCCGGCAATAGAAGGGCAACCAACACAAGAAAGATTCTTTCTTGTAGAGAAACCGGGATTTGATGTTGGAGTAGTGTCAGGAGTTCACAAAGACATTCCAGTAGAGGACAATAGTGTCATTATTTAGATGTAACAGTGTCGTAGATCATTGTAATACTATTTGTCTATCGTCAAGTGCACAAGGTATGGCTAATATATGGCCAATTCCATTATCGAATCGCAGTGCGACTTATTATTATACACAGCAGCAGGCCAGTATATGGCTGATTCCAACCATATGAATTGTGAGCGGTCCAGATCCAGGGTGTGGCATCCCCATTTTGGAAACTACTTCTGATAGTATCGCTATATGCTATCTAAGTGGCATATATGCTACTACATTGAGATTATCATAACTTGGGGAAGGAATATGAGGCATATGTCCCACAAATAAATAAAACTACATAGATTTTACATCAGTATTTTGAAGTATCTTGGCTATAGGGCCTTGTGCGTGGTATATGTGTGTGACTTTGGGGCAGGATACCAGATATGGCAACAAGATACATGTGAGCATTGCATCTGATGGGGTTATAGATGGTGCCTTTTTTCTTCACGCATATCCCCACCCACTTACTGCATACACTTGCCAATATCCCTTCGAAATGGCTAAGAATACCTATTCGTTTGGCCCCTTCCCTTCATGCTCTGGTATATCTAACACTGGCAGGCAGCTCTTAGATCTGGCCGATGTGTCTCAGTCAACACTAGACTACATTCCCTCTTTGGTAGACGATTTTTTGCTGGAAGATGTGTCTCTTGCAGGCCAGCTTAGGGATTCTACCTTGTCACCATCCTTGCAAGACCCTCTAGCTGCCCCGGAGTCTGCAATCAGTGCTAGCGCTCGCGATCATACAGGCCCGACAGCATATAATCAGGTGCTACATCTATATCGCCAATCTGAGCATCAAGTAAAGCAACTAAGGGCATCACTTGACAAAAAGAACTTAGAAAGGAATCAGCTGTTTTTGGAACTGGAAATACTCAAGTATGTGGTCTACATCTTCCATATTGCCTCAGATCTGATGATCTTATCTTCTACAGACAGACCCACTCAGACCTCGTTGAGACTCACAAACTATTCATGGTCAAATTGGCCTTGAAGATTACAGATGACAATTCAGGCACGAGTGAACAGCTGGTTTCTTTGGCCTCAAATACTCTCATGATGCCACGGAGGACCCCCTTGCCGCAGATCCCAAGAGCTCAGTGTCCTAAGATCTGGTTCTGGACTAGAGGGGAATGGCTGACATTCTATTCAAAATTGAAGAATCCTTCTACAGTCGAGATGAAAAGGGGCATGCAAGGAGGGACAAGAGCCTCACAAGGTGTGAATGTCATGCATCTTTTCATTGAGGATGCTGATGGCAATTTGGTCGATGGGGTATATGCTGCTATGATTAGAGAGCATGCTAGATCTGTCTGGATCAGCCTTTACTTGCGGGATATGGCCCCAATGACTTGGAACACCAGATCTGTCGAGGCCAAGAACGTGTTTTTCTACAAGATGGAATTGAAATTCCCGTGCTTGTGCCTCTGCAAGGATCACTGGAAATCTTTCCACATCGGGAGCATTGGATATTCTCAATGGTATGGTAACTATCACACTAAGAAGCTACAGGCAAAGGCCAAGGAGGCTGCTGCAACCACTGCTGCTGTGGCGGCGGCGGCAGAGGCAGATGAGAAGCCAGTAAAGAAGAGGCTGAAGATTGCAATCGATAACGATGATAGCATGGACATAATCCAGCCAGGGATCGAGGCCCATGACAACGTAGATCCTATCGTTGGATCCCCTCAGCCTCCTGGGCCTGAGCAATCATCTTGCAGCACGCTTTCCCTGGGGAACCCCCTGTAAGTTGTTGTTTACCCTGGGCTCCTTTGCTAATTGTTACCTCATCCAGTTCAGATGTATTTGAATCCAACACGGGAACATCTATGATGTTCCCAGTACACTGAGGTGGACGCATCCCCAGGAGAGTTGTGGTTATCATAGATAAACTCCAACAGGCTTGTGGCAACACCATGGGATCAAGCACAGCATCACCCCACCCCCTCCCTGCTCCTTCCATCTCGGCAGCAGCGCCAGTGTGTTATGAACTATTTTCCTTTTACTATGCTTACCATACTTGCTGACTCCTACTGTATGCTTACTACTGACTGATGACTCCAGAACTGCCTCCATGTCTCGTAGCTAAGTGACTGCTGTGCCGCTGTACTATATTCCGATGACTGATGAGACTGAGACTCCCTGTATCAGTGCACTACGATTGATCAGATACTACTAGTACTAGTATTTACCTGACTCGACCCTAGTAGTACAATTATGCGACCCATCTTGTATATAAACCTCTGTAGCATTGCAGTTGAGCTCTAAGCTCGACTTCGTATTCAATCTACACTCTTCTCTTGCCCTACTGCCCAGTAGCACCTTGAGAGCGCCATAAAGTCATCCCCACTCTACATCTCATCTCACTGCATCCCTGCACTTTGCTGGATCACTCTAGAGCCTCCTTAGTGCTATAACTAAGTCCCAATCGTCGCTACTTGCCTAAAGAGGCAGGCATCGTGTGCCATCGGCCGTGTACAGATCTGCAGCATCAGAACGGCCCGTAGAGCTGTAACACAGTGGCCCCTGCCCCGATCTTAGAAGCGCCAGTCACGGTGGCCCCTGCCCCGATCTTAGAAGTGCCAGTCATGGTGGCCCCTGCCCTGATCTTAGAAGTGCCAGTGGCCCCTACCTCAATCTTAGAAGCACCAGTCATGGTGGCCCCTGCCCCAATCTTAGAAGCACCAGTCATGGTGGCCCCTGCCCCGATCTTAGAAGCGCCAGTGGCCCCTCATTCTGCTGCCCTGGTCCCAGCAGCACCAGTCTCCCCTGCCCCTGCCACTGAGAAAAGGAAGGGTGCAAAGATGCAGCCAAAAGGCATAAAGATGGCAAGGTAGGCATGCAACTCATATTCTATGCAGAGTACTAACAGTTCTGATAGGGACCTTTATGCAACGGACTGGTGCACCTCTAATCCCAAGGGAATGGCCACAGAGTTTAACAAGAGCTGGGCCAAATTGGATCAACACACGAAGGTGGTATGTGATAACCATATTCGTAGACAAGCGGCACTCTTATGTATGGTTTCCTAGGTGTACAAAGAGAGAGAAAGGAGTGAGCATGCAGCAGTAAGTACAGGCTATGAATTGGTGGGCAATTTCTCATATCCTTCACAGAAATTGACAACTGCTCGCAAATAGAAATGGTTGCTCTCATCGGACACAGATTTGGTGAGGATCGGAATGTTTGTCTTACACCAAGTAGCTGATATCTCACTTAGTTTCTTGAATGCAAGGCACAAACTGCCATGGCTACAAGATCGGCACCAACTTCCTCATTTTAGTTTCGTTCAACTATGTGGGGACTCGGGTGATTCAGTATGGATGTCTCTGGTTCTGTGTAATCTCAATAGCTTGGTATGCTTGTATTTTGGAATCAGATTTGGACCCATTCCGAAAAATAGTACAATAAATTAGGATTTACTCAGAATGACACCCAAGACTCCTAATGAATCTGTAGTGATCCGTGTGATTCTGTATCACCCAAGATAGTCTAAGTTTTAGGATCCATAAGGATTCTCATGGGACGCTCCACATCATTCCTTATCGATCGGACTCATTGGGTCCGTTTTTGGCTGGGGATGAAGTCACGTTCACATCGTTGCTGACCTTGTCTACCAGTATGTCCTCCTTCAAGCTTCAAGCCCAGCAAAAAACCCCCAGAATGACTTGGATTGATAGGGAATGACTGGGAGCCTTTGAAATGACTCCGTTTGAATCTGAATAGTGGCACTCCCTTCACGTTTATGGAATCACTCAGAGCACATCCAAATCACTACACATCTTTGTTATTGTTCCGAACAATTCCTTTATTATCTGTACTACTTTCGGAATAGGACCGATTCCCTTTCATTTTCAGAATTGGTCCAATTCCCATTCCAAAATACATGCATCCCAAGAGAAATAGAACCACAGACCCACATAACACACACCAGAAACCCTTCCTGTTCCGAGTCCATCTTCCCATTGGCACATCACTGAGCAGAATAAATTGAGACAATTGCAATCAGTCCTGATCTTGCTCTTCGCAGCTTGCGTCCAAGACACTAAAATAAATGATCAGTTAGGGAGTGGATGAGAAGGTTCTCCACATCACCAGATCCGGATCCCAGTGAGAGATGCCCAGACAACTACTTCTGCTTGCTAGCAGTTGTCGATTTCTGTCAAGTATATGAGAAATTAATATTATCCCCGCTCAATTAATGGTTGGTACTCACTGTTGCACGCATGCCTTTTCCTTCTCTCTGTACACTTAGGAATGCATCTGTGTGGGCATGCCTCACCTCTAAATCAAAATGAAATAGTTATCACATACTGCTTTTGTCTGTAGATCCATTTCAGCCCAGTCCTTGTTGAACTCTGTGATTGCACCCTCGGGATTGGATGCACACTACTCTATTGCACAAAACTCCCTGTCAAAACTGTTAGTAGTCCGCATCAAAGGAGTCATGTGCATACTTTGCAGTGTTTGTGCCTTTGGGTTGCATCTTTGCGCCTTTCTTCTTCTCGGTGGCAGGGGGGAGTGGAGTGACTGGTGCTGTTGGTATCATCACAGAAGGGGGAATGGGAGAAATTGACTCTGTGGCGATCATAGGTGTAGTGGGCAGGATCAGTGTGACTGGCGCTATAGGCAGCAGAGTTAGAGTCACAGCAGGCAGGACGGGAGCAACTGACACTGTTTGTGTCGCATGGGATGAGAGCAACTGGTGCTGCTAGGAATTGGAGTGATGGGAGGAGTGGTGCGAGTGGTGCTGTCGGCATTAGAGTTGCAGTGGATGGGATGGGAGTGAGTTGTGCTGTGGTGGTCTCAAAGTGAATCGGCACTCCATCTCTAGCCCTAAATCTTGTGAAAAAGGAGCTAAACACACATGACATGACTGAGGACAGCGACATGATACTGAACCTGGCATTGTGGCAACAGGCCAGGAATCGAAGGGCAGAGGCAATGTGGGTTGCATCTTGAGTTGGCGTTGGGATGCAAATAACAAGGGGGACAGCAAAGTGACTATATGCATGTCAGGTGGCGGGGAGGGTGTATGCAGTGTCGACAAGGGTAGGCAAAGGCAAGGGTGCCACTGTGCCAGCAAGGAAATTGAAGGCATCTGGGGAGGGGGGAAGTGCGCAGGTAATGTTTGTGGGGAGCAATGAAGGTGAGTTAGAAGACGGAGAAGTTGGTGAGGAGGTGTGAAAAGCCGGAGGCAGAGGTGAGGCTGGCAATGTGGAGGCGGCGACAGGATGGGACACACAAAGACCACGATAACTGAATCGTTATCATTCGGAGCCCAAGAATCATTACAAATGATGTGTGGGTATATTGCTATGGTTCTCTCTGGTTCTCACCTGTTTTGAACTGCCAGATTCCAATTCTTCCTGAATCTGACTCATTTTCCGGGTTTTTCGCTGGGCTTCAAGGCCTGCGTGTGCCTGCGTTTGTTCTCGTTCTCATTCGATTTCCATCGTCCTTTGTCACGACTGTATGGTCATTCACAATGACTGGCTCATAGCAGACGAAGTCAACGGTCCACGAATGTCTGGGGCACTTGCACTTCCTTTCCAAAGTAACGGCACTACCCTCGTCCATCTCACGCCATACATCCGCAATGCCACCTTCCCATCCATTTCCGCATCCATATCCGCATCAACCACTCTACTCCAAATCCACAGCGTCACGTAGATGTCTGCCGTGGCCAGAGCCTCTTTCCGCCCACCCTGGGCGCACACTGCGCCAGGTTGCCGGCATCGAACTCTCTACGTGTTCTATCCTCTTTGCGGCATACCATCGGCGATTTCCTGTCTGCTCGTACCCCGCTCGTCGACATGCCACAGAAGGCGCTCCATCACGTGTTATCAAACCAACTCCGAATTGTCACTGTTTGTGCGCAGATCCTGGCCGTTATGTAGCTTGGCTGCAATGTACACATCCACGTGATAGGCGAAGTGTAAGGCGGCCATATATGGACGCCTTACGATGTGCTACAACTGCAAGAGCAAGAGAAGTTAGCCAGTAAACGCGTGGCCACTATACGGCCGGTGTGGCCCATATAGGGACAACACGAGTGGGTAAGCGGTCCACACGGACCGGCCCTATGCCCATATTGGGCAAAGACCGATACATACACACCGCGGGGCCATTTGGGCAACGCGGATCAAACCCTCAAATGCACACTGAAACCAGTGTGCCCCAAATATATCCCATGCTAATGAGAACCAAAAGAGAGAGTTAAAGTAGTGATAATACTGAAAGGATTATCGCTGCACGTACATTCCGCGCCAGAGGCACAGGTGGCCCGGCCTGCAGGGCTCGGCCGTATAGTGTCTGAACGCGCGCATTGGCCTTGCAACGCGGCTCGAGCGTTGCACACCAAAAGCTGGCAGCACGCCCTGATGGGACGGACTGCCCCAAATACAGAAGGACCCGATAAGGTCCCCAAAAGAGCCCTGAAACACAGGGCACGTACAGTGAGTGATCGGAAGATCGCCAGGAGGATTGGGGACCGCTCGGAGATGTACTTATGTAGAATTAGGGTAGAAATGTCTTGTATATAAACTGTAGGCTCTCTTAGACAGGGGGCAGACTTACCCCTCTACGTAGCCTTGTGCAATAAACCCCAACGATTTGGCTGGTTCAGTTGCCTGACGCTCTTGAGGAGTTTTCAAGTCTCAACACCTTTATTATCTATCTACTAACACTTGATACGCTAGAGCTACGCTCGTGTATACAGTGTTACACGAAGGGTGTTGGTCAGATCATCTAGGGGTTTACAAAGAAGTGGAGGGAAAGGACGTGAGTTGAGTGGAGAAGTGGCAAGTACCTGTTGAAACCTTCGAGAGAATCTGACTTATTTCCGCACACTAAGCACATGAGGTTTGTCTGTGTCTTGTAGTCTGCATCATGACACTAGTACTCTCAGAGTATTTGCGGGCCTTGAATATTTCCCTGACTTTTATCCAACCTAATAGAATAACTTCGCATTTTTATTACCCGGTGAATGGAGTACGCATGATCTTGTCAAGATGAGATGACGATACAATCAGTGACCTCCCCTTCGCGCAGCCCTTAACCTCTCCAGGGCCGACGTCTGTCACTGTGAGGCACCTAAGGGTTGATAGAAACCTGGGACCGCACGGGGATCAGCGCATACGGCCTCAATGTCAACGGGGAATTGCGGTAGAAAGTGAGCACCTTGGTCTATGGATGCCATGGCCGCGAGGAAAACATACCAGCTACGTGTCCTCCTCCTTACTACCGAGGCTCTTCTCCCAGCGCACCTTGGCGGGGTAGATGGTGATGCCCTGAATCGTGAAATTGCTCATGCGGAATACCAAAGAAAGGGTCACGCAGGGAAACCTAGCACTCAAAGCGGATACTTCATCCTGGTTGAGCGTCATCGTAAGTGACTTGGTAGGGAATACGGATTGGATTTCAGTGCGGACGGCAGGACTACGTGCTAGGTCATCGACGAGCTAGATCGTCTCGATCTGCCCGATGCTTTAACCTGATTCTCCTATAGCATGCGGAATTGGTGTGGGAATGCGGTCAACAAGCTTCGCGAAGAACTGCTCATACTGCTCCCCCGTGAGTCTCGAAGAAGAGTCGACCTCGTTCATGGTCAATTCGACGCTGAGGGGTGTCTCCATGTTCACCAAAAGGATTGTCTTGAACTCCTCGGCGGCGGTATATAGCTGAAACGTTGCTTTGAGATTCAAAAGCACGTCGGGTTTAAATTTTGTCTTGGAATGTACTCGACGAGTGTTTAGTAGATGTCGCAACCACTCATATGCGTGTCATATGCGATGCCCTTGTCAGTCAGCTGGCTCTGGGAGAAGGAAATGCAGAGACAGACATACTCGAGTGATCTACGTCCAGAAAGACGACATGGCGGGGGTTCTCCGCCTCTGGGGAGGTCCGACCTTGTGATACCGATACCGTACCCAAATGCGACTGCAGCTTTTT
>QFEY01000121.1:0-29169 GCA_003316435.1 Russula virescens
TGGTCAACTGACCCCGTCAATCTCCACCTCCCCGCTCGCGTACGATATCTACCTGCCCCTGGTTGATCCCACGCTAATGGATGCGATGACGCACGCGCTGTTGGCCTTTTAGATGCAGTATGGGCCGAAAGAACCGATGTGAAAAAATTAGAATCAGGTACGCGAGAAGTACACTGACAGGTGCTGCAAGAAGCCTTTGAGAATACTTCATGAATGCGGCATTTCAGATGCAGTGCTCTTGCTGAGAGCGACGTACCGCCTCTGGGAAAACGAAACAATACTCTCCGCATTCGCCAAGAAAAAGGGAGAGAACATTACAAGGGAAATTTGGTAGGTAACTAGTTTCGCTGTCCTGTCTCGTGACTCTTCCCTCGCCAAATTTTTGCAGACGGTCGGTCCCGGTCCCTGCGGAGAGAATGGATAAAAGAGGGTCTGACGCTTCAATCGAAGTAGACTCATGCATCATGCACATCATCCCAATCTGTCGGACATATCGCGCAGTCTATACTACTTACTTACTCATCGTATCGGGCGCTTTTTACCTCGAACGAACGAGTTCCGACAGAAGAAAAGAAAACCGAACAATGATCATAATTTTATGTTGACACGGCTCGCTCGATGTCCTCACGGAAAGATGGACACACGTCGCTGCCAGCATGGTCTCATACAACTCTAGGCCTCAGTCTGGCCATTGCCTGGTCCACGTCGTTTCGCGTGATTGATATATTACGGGCTGTCTTGGAGATGTACCACGCGTTACGTACCTACGTGTTGAGCGTTATGAATGTCTGCTGGTGACTTCTTGTGCCAGATGAGATAAACATTCTTAATCTCCCGCTCGCTAGTGAATATGAACTGCTGTATGTATAATCAGGGTTGTCAGTGATTCATGTATTCATGACTAGTGAGAGATTGATCATCTTATGTTGGCTTGCGCTCATATGGAGGTGAATTGCCCAGAAGGGGAAACAGTAGGCGACACTCAGGGAGATCAACTTCTGCCGCTTCATGACCTCTCGGCAGATATTTGTGCGTCTGACTAGTTCCGTGGGGCCCGTGGTAGGGGCATAAAATAAGAAATAAATGAGAAATGAGCCCAGCTCATGTTGGACAGGTAAACTAGGAACACGGATACTTTTGGCGCCCCAGGACATAGGCAGATGGATATTCCACAAAGAAGGATGTGAATACAGTGAAACCTTGTCCGCCTACGGTGACTCCAAACGGCTAAACGGTCGTCTTCAGAACCAGTTAGCGGCAATGCTTTCAATTAATATTCTTCTGTGTTTTGCAAACCGGCGGCATGGTTTGACGCCGTGGGGGATTGTCCAGACTGCCAAGAAGAGAACGATCAAGGCGCCACACGCCACACGTACCACTGACGAGACACGCTATCCCCTCACGCACATTACGATACGAACCGGTGCCATAGGGGCATATTTTAATTCGGGCGGACAGAAAGCGGCCATCGCCATTGGGATGTGGCGCTTACAAGGGAAGGTGTGGCAGAAAAGTGCGAAAAGAAAGGACAGTCCTCAGCCAACCAAACCTTCCTGTCAAAAGACATCGCACGCCCCTTTTTTTGATCAAGATGAGACGAACGTCGTCCGTGACATCGCAAGATCGCAGGAGCAGAGTGAAAATAAGGCGGGAAAAGACAACCTCGGGGAAGACAAACACAAAAAAAGTAAGATTGAAGTAAGAGGCACTCGGTACAAACGCGAAAACGCAGTGGCCTCGAGTTGACAGCATCACATTGTCCGCGTTATCGCATGGATGATGTGGCTACATTGGATGTCCTCGCTGAAACGCTTCCCGCATGCCTCGGATAAGGCTGATTTCGCATCACGTAACGCCACCTGTAGACATTTTTCCGCATCATCCATGTCGCGCCCACGCTATGCTTGCGCGCGTGCCCACTCCGATCTTCAAACAGGGGTCATTGGGACACGTAGAGTACGGGCGCTCCGTCGAGATGGTGAATGTCGAGTTGGACGAGTATGGCATGCTTCTGAGGTGAAACACGTTGGGAAAACGCGCCACGTCACAGAGTAATCCGCTCCCTAGCACTTCACTAGCACGACGGCTGTTCGGAAGGAAGTCACGAGATCCGGGGGTGCGTTTTCGGGGGTGCTGTAGTACTACATCGGCTGCTAAACCCGACAATCTGGAGGCATGGTGTGTGCGGGTAGTAAACAGTGCCCAAGATGACATCGCACATGGAAAGCACAGGGAGGAACAGAACGAAAACTACGTGATGCGATTGTACTGCAGGGACACGTATTATGATATCGATAACCATAAATGGTTCGGTCACGTGAGAACCCCATCTTTGCAGTGCTCGCATCGTGACCGTCCATAGGCTCCCATATCACCCAGTGCAGATTCGTGCACTCATACACGCTCGTATACACAACGGCCATGAGTGCCGCTCCGTCCCAAGCCCCTCTTGGCCGCGGTGGTGGCGAAGCAGAAAGCACGGACCCAAACGATCCTCGTCCCAAGCGGGGCTCAGTTACCTCCCTCCTCATCCTCAGCCTTTTCGTCTTTATGATGACCAACAACGGCAGCAGTGACGACCTCGCTGCGCGGAATCAGTATAAGGACACCCTCTCCTCGCTCGAGTGGCAATTCGGCAACTACTCGGCCTGGCTGAACGGCTCAGATACTTCAAATTTTATCATGGTGCGTTCGCTTGATGTCTGCCTCGCTTCTCTCTCCACGGCTGACCGAAAAATACCCAACCAGCCCTCTCGGCCGCCGGGTGAGTATCGCATCATATCCGATGCGGCACCTCGTCGAGGCGCTCTCGATCCTCTTACTCAATCGTACTATTCCAATATTACTGGCTTTATCCGAGGCAACGCCTCATTTCGCAACCTTACTTCGGAATTAGTTCCTGCCGCCGAATGGAACGAGACGGAGGTGGCGCAGAAACTCGGCCGCTGGAACTGGTCTGCAACAAATAAGGTAGCCATGAGTTTAATGTCGAAACCGGTGGATGTGGATGAGAAGGAGAAGGATGAATTTAAGAACGTGGCTATGTTGCATGTGGGTCCCACGTTATCCTACTATTATGCGCGTCCAAACCAGCGATATGACAGGGTCACATAGAGCTTATCGATAGCAACAATTCCCGAGAGTTACAACTTGAGTTTTCAGGGATACAGTTCTTAGAGACAGGATCTCTCTATGGTTTTGCTCAAGACCCAGGGTACCGTCCTCATCTATACGATGCTTCAATGATCTAATGCTGATGTCCAGGGTGTCCATCGATATCCGTGCCTTATCATCTCTCGTTCCACCCGCGCACCTTAATATTACCGCCCGCGCTGTAGTGCCAGTCATCGAGGACAATATTGCAAAACTCAAAACTCTTCTGGCTTCAAGCGACCTTTCTTCAGAGTTGAATCCGACTCCTCCAGATTCGACTTGTCAATTTGCAGTGTATGCACAGGTCCACCCGTCGAACGTTTCGGCCGCCGCGATGCGCGAGCTCGAAGATGAACTCATGCATCCCACCGGGGTCACGACTGTTAACCGACCACCCCTTCGACTGGACGTGGCCGTCATCAGTCCCGAATGCGGTATTTTGATTGTGGGCAAAGATGCGGATGGCATGCGATCACGCATATTCTTCAGAAAAGTCACCTCGTGTACGCCCAGGCTATGGCTTTTGTTCTTCGTCTGCTAATCTTCCACAGATGCTGGCTTCGCCGGGCTCATCTACCTTGCCATGCTTTTACTGCTTTCGCACCAGATGTCAGAGAGCAGAACCCCGGCTACACTCTCGCGGATTTCCCGTTGGTCGTTCATTGCACAGGCCTTGGCTGACGCGATAGCCTTTGCTGGTGTAGGTTTTCACGATCGGTAACATCGTTCGTCCTAATGTGTGTTTGTAGCATATCACCTTTGCCATCCTCGCCGATGGACGGCCTTCAATCGCGTTGGTTGCGCCCGCATTTCTTGCGTGTGCGCTCTTTGCCTATGAAGTGGTGCGCCAAGCCTAGGCATCTATCCTGAATTCGGTTAATATATTCTTTGTTTTATTCACAGCAATTCGTGCTTCTCATTCAACAGGTCCAAGCACCAGAAGACCTAGCCACTGTCCCTCCAGTGCCCTCCCCTCAAACTACCCCGACCTCCCAGCCACCAACTCCATCAGGAAACACAACGAATACGTCCCAAACGAGGATGCCCACAAACGGACAGAGCACAAATTCTTTACCTAATACCTCCCCGCAACAACTTCCAGGCCAAGGGGTGCCTTGGCTCTCTGTTCTCCGATTCATTGTCCAATTCGTCTGGTACGATGAACATAACCGTATCTGTATGCCTGCTTCTCTGCTTTCACTCGCACTGCTTGATCAACGAATGAACATGTGAATAGGGTACTTCATATTCATTGTACTCGCCCTCGTCGTACGTGTGATGGTCGCACCAGGACTTGGGGTTGTCTTTCTCGCCATACTTTATGCATCCATCTGGGCACCGCAGATCCTGCGTGCTGCGCGTCGTGGAAGGCCTTGCGCGTTGGGAAAGAAGTACGTCATCGGGACGACTGTGGGACGAATGTTGCTGGCAATGTGTATGCATTCTCATTCATGTGAGCAACGTTTGAACTAAAGTGAAACTTTCACTGTAGATCTCCTTGGATGTCCCAAAAATGTGATGGACGTGGAACCACGCCGTATGTCACGTGCCGCTTCCTGACTCGTCTTTTCGTTGACGCTATCAGCAGCTTGGGTATACCTTCTCTCGATATTCGCCAGCGCACAAGCGGCGATGCTCGGACTGCAGACCTCATTCGGACCTGCATTTTTCCTTCCGCAGCGCGTACGTTATTCAATCCGATTCCCCATTTTCTAAGCACCGGTTTGATGGCCGTCTGCGCGCAGCTCGCGGATTCGCAAGGGTATGACTATCACCCACCACTTCCGGACACTGAGGGGGGCCCATTGGGCGACTGTGCGATCTGCATGGACGCAATAGATCGTCCGCCCGAGGACGTATCGGGCAAATCGATTCGGCGAGGCATCCGCGCGCGTGCAACATATAGCCTTGCACCATGCGCTCATCTATTTGTGGGTATTTTCCGCTTTCCTCGCCAGTTGACGGACGCGCTGATCACTACAATAGCATACGGAGTGTCTCGAGCGGGTGAGTTTTCCCCTTTCTCTTTACCCGAGGCGATTGATGATTCTGATAATGATGGCATACCAAGTGGCTTGCGATCAAGGTAAGGACAATTCCAACAGTGTACTCTATGGGCGTTGATGGAGGAGCTGATGATGGCCTTTTTGCAGAACATCTGCCCGCAATGTCGAAGACCGCTGCCGCCTCTGTGATTTACATATTATCTCCAGCACACATCCGGGAGCCAATTGACTCTCATAATTTGTATTACTTCCATGACGAGACCAATAGATGCACTACTAATCAACACATACGCCTCGCGAGTCGGCCGGCAGAAAGACGCTGAAATACAGGTTAGTGCTTATACCTCGCGCGCTTGGCCAAATGTCTCCGAGACCTTGTAAGTTGCCAGCGCCAAGATCTGTAACTAGATGTAGGTGAAACTCGTCAAGAAATTTTAACGACGTGAAATTCATAAAGCAGTGACTCACCGAATTTGGCATACATGGACAACAAATTTCCTCTTCGGCAACCACACGACGCTCACTGCTGTGATTGCTGTTGATTAAAACCCGAAGAGCGATATCCGTCAACCTCGCTTAATCACTTAAAGCCACCATCAATTACGCACTTGGATTCATCGTCTTGACTAATTCATTTGCCTCGTGGTGGTCATCTGTCTGTTGCATCGCATGCTTGACATCCTTGCTCCTTGTGGATATTGTTGCGGTGCTCGTCTTCCACCGACGGCTTTTCGGCTTTGCTTTGGCGGAGCAGGGGCAACCCGGTGGATGATTATTGATTCGCCCCGACCTGTCGCGATGATGGTGGAATAAAATGGAGGGTTACTGTAGTATTTCGTCGTGGAAACAAGACATCCTCTACTCCACTCCTAGACTTTGGCCCTCTCATCTGCAACCGCCGATCCATATTCGTCTCACAATGAAGGTAATCAGCAACACGGAGAAAGCTTTTATGTCGAAAAGAAGGCGGGGAGTGTTCGTAAAATCAACTTAATCCAGATAGGCTAGAAGCAGCAACAAGTACAAGCTCGATACTCGTCTCATCAAGGAGATCGAAATACGGAAGCGGCTCCGATAACAGCGATGTAATGGTGACAGATGCTGTATGTCTTGCCAACTTGGTGGACAATACCTGCACTCCCAATACGTTACTATCCAATGCAGTAAGGCCAGGCGAGTGTTCCTTCGTCTACAGATGTTCTACTTGGATACGGGCGCGAGCTCAGACGTCATCTGGATCGATTCATCAAAGGGTAATATTAGTAGATGCTCTGATCAATACAACCTCGAAAACCCGTAATATATCTAGCACATCGACAGTGTTTGCTTTTTTTTTTATCATCACAAGTCATCAACCTCGCTATATAGCAGCAACAGCAGTAGCGTCTTGTTGCCGACCCTCAATCCGTTCGCGGTAATCGACGAGCATAGCGACGCTGATTATGGGCAAGCCAAAGCGGTCCGCGAAAGCGCGACAGGCATCGCGGCGCATCATACTCCCTACCTCGTCGTCATTCACGAGCTCGCAAAGGAGGCCTACACGTGGCAAGCCCGCGAGCGCGCAAAGGTCGCCCGCTGCCTCGGTATGTCCGCGCCGCGTGAGGACGCCGCCTGGTCGCGCGCGCAGTGGCACCATGTGCCCAGGACGCGCAAAATCGTGCGCCTGGATGGCTGTTGTAGTGGTGGATGCGGCCAGTGCGCGGGCTGTGAGTGCGCGGTCGTGTGCTGAGATCCCCGTTGATGTGCCTGGGGTGCGTATTTGTCATGCCATGCATAGCGAAAGGGGCCGAGAGTGTGAGAGGAGGCGAACGTACCGTGCTTATAATCGACAGTGACAGTGTACGCGGTCCTGTGGCGCTCCTCATTCTGCGGGACCATCATCGGGATGGAGAGCGCCTCGAGACGGTCACCCGGCAGCGAGATGCAAATGTACCCGCTACATGGACGACGACGAACGGAAGTGGATAGCATGGACGGCGAAGGGAAAACACACAACGCGGAGGAAGATGCGGTGGGATTGAGGGTGTCAAAAGTCCGGTGAGTGCGGAGTCGGGGGCGGGGGAGGGGTAGGGCTACGGTACCTAGTGTGCTTGATCATCCAAGCCATTTGCTCCGTCGAGCAACCCACGGCGGGAATGATGAGGTCTCCCTCGTTCTCGCGAGCCTCGTCGTCCATCACGACGACAAAGTCCCCGCGTGCCATGGCCGCGATAGCATTTTCTACCGTGTCGAACGCAAATGCGGTGCGGACAGGCGGGGTGCGCTCTTTCGGCGCTCGTCGGGGCGGCGAGGAAAGATCGACGCTGTTCGAGTCTGAAATGGGCCGCGTTGGTACGAGAGGGACATATGGCGACGGGATTGTGAGTGCGGTTTGGGAGAGGACGGCGACGGGAGCCATGGTTGTGATTGCAGTCTCAAATGTTTCTGCTCCGGAGGATCGGGGACATGTATATACTGCCCAGGACACGTGACCTTTATCACTAATGAGGGTGTTCTTGCTTATGTCATGAAGTGGACCTCCGAGCTTTGTACAGTCAGCAGAGGATGTGGGTATTGACAATCAATCAATTGGGTGGTTTGTGGGAGGCAACTGCTGGGAATTACGAGACATTTAAAGGCCCACAACTTCGTCAATCATATCTTTTCATCAAACCGGTAATAATACAGGCGGTTCATGTCTGTGTAATCCTACACTTCGGAAGGCGCAAGGTCGCCGCATCGTGTGCATCTCGTTTCCGCATTTACAAATTAGATGGCCACATAAAACAAATTGTGTCGGTCGTCAAAACACGGTGCGTGATAAACCCCGAGTAGGGCAGGGCGTCAGTGACAGAAAGTGAGGATACAGTAGAGTACCGTAGAAGAACTAATGTGGTATACACAGTCGACTCATAGACGGGGGACAGAGCTTCCATTGTCGGCAGTTTGGCGGCTCGGATATTTTCCGCGTGGCGAAAGCACGGCCCAATCCGATGATCATAAATAGGTTGAGGGGCGCAAGATGGCGATAATGGGCGATGGGCGCAGGACATGACGCATAGATATTGCCAAGAATATCGCTTCCGCGGAAAAGTTCCCGGCGCACGACACGACACGACGGTGAAGGTGCCGAATACTTGACGCTCTCTGATGTGGCATGGTTGGAGGGTGGCGATGCCAAGAGAGAGCGCGCGAGTGAATACGAGATGACGAATGATCGTTGCCCTCACGGAGGCAAAAAAAAGCAAGAATAAGTAGTGAAACGGAAGAGAGGGATAAGATGGTTTTGATGGGATGGGATAGGGATTACTTGTGGGGTTGTTCCCGGCACGGGAAAGCCGCCTGACTTGAGCCGCTCGTCGTGTCGTTACCGACGCCCTGTCGTTGTTGTTGCTCACTACTACTCTCCTCTCTTTCACCCCTTTGCTTTTTCTTTTCGTGATAACAACGTCCGTCCCTATCTCGCATCTTCGCCTCTCTTGTATGTAATTCACCGAACACCTTCCTGACTCACTTTGCTAACCTTCCTTCCAGATGTCTGCGACCCTAACGCAGCCCTCTCAGGATGAGATCCAACGTGAAGTCGAGAACTTGCGTGACATCAAACGACGCTCTACTCTTCAAGGCGGCCCCGGTGCCCTCATCCTAGACCCTGATCTCCCGGCCCCGGGTGCCCAGGCAGTCCAGGCAACCTACTGGGGCCCCAGCGACGACTCGAGCAGCAGCGACTCACACTCTCACGAAGATGTCCCCGCTTCCGATTCTCCCGCAGATGACCCTCTTCACCTTTTCTGGGTGCCCGCCAACATGCATCCAGAGATCGATCCCGGCCAGTTTCGCGCCTTCCTCAAAGAGCACGCTCGTACCCCTACCGAAGCAGGTCTCGGCCGATCCGAAAGCTTAAGCAGCCCATCCCTGGGTCGAAAAAAGTCCATGTTGAGTAGGCAATATCGCCCCTCAGAAAATGACGGCGTAGAGGATGAGCACGTTGTCCCGCTTCGGAGGAATCGGTCCTCTCTCTACTCAAATTCAGGTCCGCAGCTTACTATCAAGGACCTCGAAAAGTTGGACGAACTCGTGGAGGAAGCCTCAAAGAGCAGGGACCCATCAAAATTACGCAGTGTCTTACGTCGATCGCTTAGCATGAATATGTCTCCTTCAGGTGCGTGGTAAATGACGCTGTGCCTGCGCTCGGCGCTGATGGAAATACCCCCCTCTCTTCCCCTTTACGCCATCCTTAGTTATCGATAACTTGGAAGATGCGATGCCCGACTCTGGAGATGATGTAGATGCACCTATTATCGTCCCTCGTCCCGCTCAGGTTCTTCGTCGCACTGCCCGCACAAAAATCCGCAAGGCAGGTCAAACTACCCCAGGTGCCCATCGCTTCAACGCCACGCGACGAGGGGCAGGCGCAAAACGTGATACTCCACCACCGATACTTGACCCACGTTCTTCGAGCGATTTTTCGGCCAGCGAGCTCAGCGATGCAGAGCCCACTCAACGCAGTCGCTTGCTCAGCAACGAGAGTCTCGATGAGGCCCGCCGCCTTCGTCCAGAGTCGTATAGTGCCGAAACCTTCATTTTCGACGCATATGTACAGGACGAAGTAAACGAGGACGAGATCAGGGTATCTTCGCCGCCAATGTCCCAATCTCTCTTGCGACATTCTCTTTCACCTCCGCCACACTTGGCATCGAACGAAGAGCACGAATCGACGCCGCCCATACAAGTACTGCCACCGGTCGAGCCTACACCTGCACTGCCCCCGCTCCAACACCCTTTACCGCAACGCGCTTCCTCCCTTGTCACCTCTGCCCCAGTCGAGTCGCCGTCCCGCTCTCCCTCTCCAGTAACTTCCGTCGATATATTGTCCTCTATGCGACCGGAGCTCCGCCCGACACATGCACCATCAATGACACACCCTTCCATACCTCCCGGTCCACCTGGCTTCGATCCTCGGCGCGAAAAGGAGAAGGAAAAGGACAAGAAGGGGCTTTTCAAGTGGGGCGGCGAGAAGAAGGGAAAGAAAGATCATCGCGAGAAAGAAAAAGACCCTGGATTTTTCGGCTCGCTTTTCGGCTCGAAACGGAAACCCGAGGAGACTGCTCCCATGGGCCTTACACACGGGCAGTCCGCACGGGACGCGGCGGTAGCGCTGCTCGGCGCGAGCAAATCTTCCCGTGGTTATGCCCCGTCGCCTTCGCCACAGCCTCAGGTGAATAACTACTCGCGCTATCCGATCCACGTCGAGCGCGCAATCTACCGCCTATCGCATATTAAACTCGCAAATCCGCGGCGCGCGCTCTATGAGCAGGTCCTCATCAGCAACCTGATGTTCTGGTACCTCGGAGTCATCAACAAGACGCAACAGCCGCAACAATCCCAGCAGTCGCAGCAGCAGCAGCAGCAGCAGCAGGCGCAGCGGCAGGCCTCTGCGGAAAAGGCACCGTCGGTAACAGGCGGTCCCGGACCTACATTACAGAAGGACCTCGAAGAGAGAGAGCATGCGGAGGTCGAGCAAGCGGAAATCGAACGCGGCGAAGCGAAGTTGCAGGGGCAAGGACAGGGGCAGGGATCGGGACAACAACCGATGTCAGGACAGCAGTTACCACAAGGGCGACGCGGAAGCCTCACTAAGGTGGCTCCCTCAAATACCAATCCCCGCCGCGCTGAACAGCCTGTGCGTGGGCCGCAGTACGACATGCAACACCGTGCGATGGAGCAGGAATATGGCTCGACATTCGTGGGCGCACGACCAACGAGCCCAGGGATCGGCCCCGGATATGGCGTCGTGCCCGGAACACCGCCGCCAGGATCTATACAGATGTCAACCTCAATGTCAATGTCGGGGCCAGTACAATCACCACCATCCTCCTCATCTCCGCACGTCCATGCCGCAGCCGCAGCCCTCGTAGGCGGAACAGCGGCAACGCCAGCCCGCTCGGCCGCATCACCGCGGCGGTCGCGTTCACCACCGCCTCCATTAGGGTCTGTGCGTTACGTCCCGCCCCCACCTCCAGTACCTGTTTCCGTAACGGGAACAGGCATTTCTCCCCTACTACCTACATCCGTGCCTCCCGGACCAACATCTACGCCCAATTCGCCAGGATTTCCACAAGCGCCGGTTGCCGCGGACGCGCGGCCTCCCACGCGCTCTTTGTCCGCTAACGCGGCGCCGCCTGTGGGGCCCCGCGCGCCTGGCCGCAAAGCACAGAGTGCCCATGCGGTTATCCCACTAGGTGCGCGGCGGCCGCGGACGGTGGATGGCACTGGCGGGGAAGAGGAAGATGTGCCGTTGGCGCTATGGCAGCAGCAGCAGCAACAACAACAACAACAATATCAGCAATCATTGGTGAATCAACAGGTGCGGAGAAGATGATGGGATGTCCTCTTGGCGAACTGCTGTTTGGCAACTGCTGCGGGCCGAGGTCGAGGGGAACTTTCTGCGCAAATGCTTTGCCTTACCTTGTTCAGAGGCCCATCTCTTTTCGCCTCTTGGGAACCGCGCCATAAGAGACGCGGTGGCAGCGGCGGGGCGCGCATTCAGTTGGGGACTGGGCAAGGAGAAACACAATTTCGCATGCTTTGCCACGGTTGGGCCTTCAAACACATCGTTCTCTTTTTTTTTTTTTCTTCCTCTCTGTATCTCTCTCTTACTCTCCAGTCTCGGCGATTATTTTTGTGTACTTTTCTTCTTGCGCGCTCGGTTGGCGTGCGGCTTTCCCTCACCCTCTTCAACAAATGCATACCTCTCATAGCTACGATTTGACGGACACGGAACAGTTCGTAATGATTAGACTTCCATCCAACAATGAAATTGAAACTGAAACGCAAAAGAAGTGCAGTGTGCGAGCTAGCGAGTAAAGAAGCACGAACATGAATGGTACTAAAAAATGATGCTGGGGTATAGACAGGCGGTATGCATGGAATTACAACAAGGCGAGTCAGTCGGAAATTTGACCGTCCGTTGAGCTGTTGATACAGTGGAACAGGTAACAGTAGAGAAGAGGAGAATCAGACGATGTGTGTAGGTAGAAAAATCATCGTCGTGTCTGCGGGAAGATTCGGAGGAGTCGGGTTAGACCGCATCTGGATAAGCGAGAGGCGGAGCGCCTAATGCGCCACCGCGGCGATCACTCGTAGTTGTCTTCATCTCCGTCTTCTTCAAAATCGTGTTGGACCGCTGAGTGGAGGGGGCAGAGCCGCTGTGCAAGAGGACGGGAAGGTACATCGCGATCTCGTTTTCCTCCGTGTCTGCGTCTCGTGCTCTTCTGGATCCGGATCCATCGTCCACTGGCATGTCGGAGTGGGACTTGAGGGTGAGTTCGAAGTTGGAGGCCGAAGGAGCAGGGAGCGAATGCTGTTGTTGTTGTTGTTGCTGCTGCTGCTGTTGTCCTTGGCGGAATGCCTGGTTGGAAGAACGATGGCGGAGGAGTAATAGGACAAACTGTTACATCATGCGATTTGTTAGTGGGAGGAATGTTGGTAAAGTGGGTATAACGATAATTGATTGTTAATGCGTACCGTAAGAAGGATGCATGTTCCTACTATTCCGCATGCGATTGAGAGTATGACAGTGAGCGCGGCGGGCGGTTTGCCTGAAGAAGGATAGAAGGTCGAACTGGTTGTCGTTGTGTTGTTCGCATCGAGTGGCTGAGGGTGGGCATCTGGGGGTGTGTCCGAGGACATTATTCGGTTTTTTACCGAGTCGTCGTCGTTGCCGACCTTTTGGAGGGGAGAAACGCGGTGTGAATTGTGTGGCACGAATGCATTTAGCAGACGCGGTCTGGTCACGTGAAAGCGGTGCAGTCAGGAATGATGACATAATCAGAGTCGGTCGGACCGAGGATATCACCGCTCTACTCCATCTCACTCAATTATTCCCCCCCATCAATACCTTCCGCGCAGGCGCTCCTCTCTCCTCGCTTCTCTGACACCTTCCATCATATTCTTCGCTACTGTAGTCCCTCTATTGCTCACCTTAATTCCCTCTGTATAGCCGCCAACGTCCAACAAGTCCGGCTCGCATGTCAGCCATCTCCTCCGCTTTCTCCGGCCTCTGGTACAAAGGTGACCTTGCCTCCGCTCCTGGCAAGGTCGAGCTTCCACTTGTCGACAATGAGCCGCTGGGCAGCTCCCTCGGGAAGACGGAGAGGTGCGAGTTGCGAATAGAGGGCATGACTTGCGGTGCTTGCGTCGAGGTGAGCATTTCCTCACACCATCCATTCCTTCCGACCAAATGTGCCCCTCTTGATCTCTCGTTCAGTCCATCGAGGGCATGCTTAGATCTCAGCCCGGGATTCATTCTGTCAAGGTCGCCCTCCTAGCTGAACGTGGGGTCGTCGAGTTTGACCCGCAGCAGTGGGACACTGAGAAGGTCATCAACGTAAGCATTTCTCGCCGCGTCATCTATCTTTCCGGCGCTGGTGCATAACTCGTCCAATACTTGCGCCCATACAGGAAATTTCGGATATTGGCTTTGATGCGACTCTCATTCCCCCCACTCGTTCAGATGAGATCACACTGCGCATTTACGGCATGACATGCTCGTCGTGCACATCGACTGTAGAGACGGAGCTCGCAAAGATGCCCGGTATCACCGGCGTCGCTGTATCCCTCGCTACGGAAACAGCCAAGGTCACCTTTGACCGCGGACTGATTGGTCCACGTGAAATGGTAGAGCGCATTGAAGAACTTGGTTTTGATGCCATGCTGTCAGACCAACAAGACGCTACCCAGCTGCGTTCCCTTTCACGCACGAAAGAAATCCAGGAATGGCGGTCTCGCTTCCAGTGGAGTGTCGCCTTTGCGCTTCCGGTTTTCTTCATAAACATGATAGCCCCCCATATTCCTTTCCTGCACGACATATGCCACTACAACATTATACCTGGCATTCCCCTCTGCCACGTCGTCGTTGCCGTCATTACGACGCCCGCACAGTTCTGGATCGGCCAAAAATTTTACCGCAATGCATTCAAGGCCCTCAAGCACAAGTCCGCGACCATGGACGTACTCGTCATGTTGGGCACTTCTGCTGCATATTTCTATTCCCTTTTTGTTCTCATTGCGGCCATGCTCAACCCGGATCCCGACTCGCCCCCGGTCGTCTTTTTCGATACTAGCACTATGCTGATCATGTTTGTATCCCTCGGCCGCTACCTCGAAAATTCCGCCAAAGGCAGAACGAGCGCCGCGCTTACAGACCTCATGGCCCTCGCTCCTTCCATGGCGATAATTTACACGGATGCCATGTGTACTCAAGAAAAGAAAATTCCCACAGAACTCCTTCAGATCGGGGACACCGTCAAAGTCGTCCCTGGTGACAAGGTACCGGCTGATGGGACCGTTGTACGAGGCACATCGAGCATCGATGAGAGCGCTATTACTGGTGAACCAGTCCCGGTCCTCAAGCAGGTTGGTGATGCCGTCATCGGAGGGACCGTGAATGGGTTGGGCGCTTTTGATATGGTCGTCACGCGCGCAGGCAAGGATACCGCGCTCGCACAGATCGTCAAGCTCGTCGAAGATGCCCAGACATCCAAGGCTCCGATTCAAGCATTCGCCGATCGCGTCGCGGGCTATTTCGTTCCCACTGTCATATCCCTGGCCGCCGCCACTTTCCTTGGTTGGATGTTGATCTCGAGCATGCTCAACGATGCTCAGCTTCCAGAGATGTTCCACCATCATGGCACGAGCAAGCTAGCCGTATGTCTCCAGCTCTGCATCTCGGTCATCGTCGTCGCATGCCCCTGCGCCCTCGGCCTTAGCACACCCACGGCTATCATGGTTGGCACCGGCGTTGGCGCGAAGAACGGTATCCTTATCAAGGGTGGACGTGCGCTCGAGGCCAGTCGGGGGCTCAAGCGTGTTGTGCTCGATAAGACGGGTACCGTCACCGAGGGCAAGCTTACCGTCGCTGGCCTCGCGTGGGCGCCAACGAGCGAGCTCGGTGAGACGCAGAGCTATAGTGCTGTGAACGTTGAGAGAGCAGCGTTGGTAAATACCATGGCCGCCGATGGTGTCACGACACGTGCCGTGGTTATTGCCGTAGTTGCCGCAACGGAAGCACGTTCAGAACATCCCCTTGCCAAAGCTGTCGCAGTCTGGGGTAAAGGTCTGCTGGACACCGCCACCCCTGAAGCAACCGTCGAAACGTTCGAGAGCGTAACAGGGCAAGGTGTACGTGCAACTGTTGCTCTTTCGAATGGGCAGAAATACACCGTCTGGATCGGCACGGCACGCTTTATCACGCAATCTGACGTTAGCAACTTGCCCTCTGGCCTGGCAAGGTTCCAATCAAGCGAGTCCCAACGAGGCCGCACGTTGATATATGTCGCCATTGCGTCGTCGGCGCTGCGCCCGCTCCCCGTGCTCTCAATCTCTCTTTCGGACTCACCGAAACGCTCATCAGCACGAGCAATCCGCGCGTTGCAGGAAATGGGCATCGAGGTGAATATGATGACCGGCGACGGGCGCTCGACGGCGCTCGTAGTCGCACAGCAGGTGGGGATCAGGCCTGAGGATGTGTGGGCGGATATGAGCCCAAAGGGCAAGGCAGCGATTGTTACGGAACTGATGGAGAAGGAGGACGGTGGCGTGGCAATGGTACGTATCCCCTTTGTTTGCTTAGATATCGGCTTGATTGGTACGGACATAGGTCGGCGACGGCATCAACGACTCACCAGCACTTGCCGCAGCAACCGTTGGCATCGCCCTTTCCTCAGGCACATCCGTGGCGGTCGAAGCGGCCGACATCGTGTTGATGCGCTCGGACCTGCTCGACGTCGTAGCAGCACTGGACCTCTCCTGGTCAATCTTCCGCACGATCCGGCGCAACCTCGTGTGGGCATGCGTATACAACGTGCTCGGGATCCCGCTCGCCATGGGCCTCTTCTTGCCCTTCGGCCTCCACCTCCACCCGATGATGGCCGGTGCTATGATGGCCTTCAGTTCCGTCAGCGTCGTTACCAGCTCCCTCCTCCTCAAGCGCTGGGTACGTCCCGCGGAAAGCGTCATGCCCGACGAGCATCGCGCGCTGCCTGAGCCGCTGTGGACAGATGCATGGGACGCGCTACGTGCGCGGCTACATTTTAGCAGTCGTGTGCCACTTCAGGGCTACTCACGAGTGGACACGGACGAGAGCGTCTAAGTGCGTGGTTTGTCTGATTACTGGTGTAATTTTTAGAGAGGGTGGGGGTGGTCCTTACACGGCATATATATCTATATCATATATCCATACTCTGCTGTCATTTGTCGTTCTTTCGGAGTTTTCTTTCTGAAGGGACTCTCCGTGGCCATTTGTGTTACTGACTGTTGACTTCTCATGCATTACTTTATTGACCCCGTTGTAGAACGCGCGCGCATACACTCTTTTGCTTCCCTTTGTTTTTTTCTCTTAACAATGCATTCGTACTGCGTTTGCTGTGGCACCGATTTACGCTCGCACCCAGATTCTGGAGTGAAGGTGAACAATCACGGTCGCAGGGCCGAAGACAAGGCAGGGTATAACATATTTGCGTAGGAGACCCTTTAAAGGATGTGGTTTCGAATGCCGTACTAGGCTAGTATGGCATTCGAAACCCACATCTGAGTGCAGTACAGTAGTGCCGACTTCCATCCCGATTCACAGGGTTGATGACGAGGCACACATACGGGTAGTACCTTTCTATAGGTTGTTATTTGACGTTTTATTATGGACAGATCAATGATCCAATAATTGGACACCTTATATATATGTGACCTTAACGAGAACAAAGCAGTTAAAAATAGGACTAGCACGCTAATAAAACATGATGCATTTGATGCATCATGCTGCCGTACAAGTTCGAAGAGAAGTCCGACGGAGACTGCAATTAACTTCTGGCAGGATTAGTACTGTAATAACCGGTGGCCTCACGCAGCTTCACCTCTTTTATCTCGTCTGTTATCTGAGTGAAAAGCGGGCAGATTCGATGGGGGTGCCAGCGCGACATGAACCAAGTCACCCAGCGGGGTTGACGCACCTGCAACATTCTCGTCGCCATCTCAGCTATCTGTCATTGGCAGGCGCCTCGATCATTACGCACTCGCTCGAGACGAGGAACTTGCCACCTCCCATAATACGAACTATTAGTACCGAGGAGATGCCCCAAGCTCCGGCCGCGACACCGAACCCTCAATTCTCGCTTCTCTGAATCCTGCCCATCGCTACAATACGACAGAAACCCCCCGACCGCCAGTAGTCCCCAGGTCAAATGACGATTACAATAAAAGTGCAAGAAAAGACGGCAGCCGCATGAACTGCTTTTGTAGGTATGCCAGTTTATGCGAACGTCTACCGGTTGGGGTACTAGTATTAGATATTCGCAAGAAGTTAAGAACGGCGCCCGAGGATTTCAACAGCACGAACTATCACGAAGTAAGCACTTCGGAACTTCGGAAGGAAGGCCTCAAAAAAGCGTTGACCGAATTTAGTCAGATTATCATTGTAACATCTCAGCATTCACATTGTGCTGTTCTCAGGTTCGACTTTGAGGACGATTCACACATTCACTGTTGGTCCTTCCCTCTCACGAATGGGAGGGTTCTCATGGGGAGGCCTCCTCTCCGTGGATTGGCATGTCCGTGTCTTCCTCTTGAAATGCTCACAGCGTGGTTTGCCACGTCCCTTCGGCGCTCACAACAGCCATCATCTCGCGTTTTAGGTCGGGCCGATTTGCAACCGTGACACGCCTGGGACTCGCTGTTTGATGTCGATTGCCTTCTTAACAGATCGTTTCCCTGGTTTTGAACCGTATTTCTGCTCATCAATATATCAGGGCTTGTCGCGGGCGCTCTACCCTTTCTCATTAATTCATCATCCATCAGTACTTTGTCACGTAACGTAATTCATTACTGAGTTCCCGCCTCGGCGCTCGGCTATATTGTTACTACAATTCCTCATTTGTCTCGTGTGCAACCGGCGTTTTCTCTCTCATATGGCCTCCCATACGACCCCTTCAAGCATCGTATGTCTGCGAATGTATTCATTATTGACCAGAGATGACTGTGTCTGATGTCACAGCAGAGTAATCAAATTACCCTATAACATCGGTACCCTAACTAGTTTTTCATATGATCACGATCTGACTCATCACTTGTGGACGTAATAATGCTAGAACCAACCCCACCAACTGCTCACCGACCACCATTTCCTCACAGCAGAATAGCCCCCCTTCTTTGGAAGCCTTATTCTCTTCCCCACTTGAGATATGAGAGGCGAGTCAAGACCGTCTCGCTTTCGAGAGCTCTTCGAGTCCGCCTTGCGAGACTACGACAAAACGACCACCTTGACATTGGCCAAACACCCACTCACCGAGCACCTCCGCTCGGTCGAATCCATTACCACTTTTCTCCAAGACAAAGCACGAGAGTTTGGTTATGCTCAAGGAAGCAATATTATTAAATCAGTCAAAAATATTGTATCGATTCTGTCCATACTTTCTGCCACCGTGGCCCTCGGCGATGTCGAGCACTTGGTATGCCCCAAGTTGCCGATGCACTTTCTCCATCACTGATCCTCATCCCACAGTCAATCCCACCTGAAAACGCAATATATACTGGCATCGCCATCCTACTAGTCGTATGTTCTTTTTCTTTCCCTTGTGCGTACCCTTCTCACACCCAAGCGCATCAGGAGGCCCAGGGGGCGCATGGCGGTTATGATGATCTCGTCGACTTGTTTGAATCGATCGAGCGTCTTCTTAAACCCCTCGAAGTATATACTCAGGTCCCTCCCACACCCACCACGGACGATATGATCGTCAAGATCATGGTAGAGCTACTCTCCACTCTCGCCCTGACAACCAAAGAGCTTAAAGAGGGACGATCTAGTGAGTTTTTGTTCTCGTGGACGTCTTACCTTATCTCAATGCAATGCAGAGCGATTCATAAAGAAGATTTCTGGAGAAAAGGACGCCGATGCGATCCTACAGAGACTGGACCGACTCTCCCAGAACGAAGCTCGGAGGACCACGGCAGAGATTCTCAGGGTCGTCTACGGTCTCGTCCAGGACATGAGTGAGTAAATAAAGGTGCTCTACTTGTCTCTAGCTGGCTATTGAGCATCCGTCGTTCTAGATGGCAAGGCATCTGGTGACAGTGTCCAGGAAGCCCTCGGTACGTGTTAATCCCAAGAAGCAAGTCGGTTTCTGACAGAGGATTAGTATTGCTACATCAAATGGCGAGCGAAATGACCAAGTCGAAACGTCAGTCATGCTTATCATTAACGTCTCCTCTGGAAACACTGAGATTCTGCGACAGGTGATCAGTCGCAGAAAGCTATTCGGGGATGGCTCTCTCCGCCCGACCCATGGAAAAACCATCATACCTCCCATGAATCACGGCACGAGGCAACTGCAGCGTGGTTCATTCAAGGCGAAACATACTCGGAATGGAAATCTTCTGGACCAAGTTCTCTTCTATGGGTCCATGGCAAACGTCAGTCGCTGCTCAGCTGTTGCATCCTTGTAGAGACCGATGAATATCATACTTTGCAGCGGGTGCAGGGAAGAGTGTATTTTGGTACGTCAACCTTTTGCGGTATTTCGCCTTGAGAACTTACGTCGCTTTCGCAGTTCCACAATTATCGAGGATATTGAAACTTTACGCAAATCTGGGATGGCATCACTCGGGTTCTTCTACCATGATTTTAGGGACGACCAGAAGAAAGACCGCCATGGGCTACTCTCATCTTTGCTAGTTCAGCTCTGTCATCAATCCGACTCCTACTGCGACTTACTCATCGAGTTCTATTTGGAACACGGGAGTGGATCACAACAACCCAGCGACCACGCGCTTTTTCGATGCTTAATGGACATATTGGAACTACCAAGACAGGCCCCCGTGTATTTAATTGTGGATGCTCTAGATGAATGTCCAAACACATCTTCTTTGCCATCGCCTCGCGAGAACGTTCTGAAATTTGTGGAGGAGCTTATCGACTCGCACCTTCCCGGCCTACGCATATGCGTGACTAGCCGACCCGAGGTTGACATCAAGGTTCTTCTCGAACCCTTAGCTTTCCGTTCCATTTCCCTACACGACGAAAGGGGACAACTGGAGGACATCGAGAACTATATCAAGTCTGTCATCAATAAGGACCCAAGGAACCGAAGGTGGAAAGCGGAGGACAAACAAATGGTGATCGATGCCCTCATAAAAAATGCCGACGGCATGTAAGGCTCCCTTGCCTAGATTCTCGATGACTGTTGCTCATATTTATTAATGTAGGTTCCGTTGGGTGTATTGCCAGATAGTCTATCTTCGCGGCTGTCACCCAGGACGCATCCGGCATGCGCTGACCGAATTACCCGAAACACTTGACGAGACGTACGAGCGGACGTTGCGAGAGATTAGCAAAGCGGACTGGGAACTCGCTTATCGTCTATTTCAATGTGTCGCTGTTGCTTCCCGCCCGCTTCATGTTGAGGAACTAGCAGAGTTCCTCGCCTTTGAATTCAAGGCCGGATCAATTGCAAAGTTCCATGAAGGTTGGCGGCTGGAAGATCCCTTGGATGCGGTGCTGTCTACGTGTTCAACATTGCTTACCCCTGTTAACGTCAACGGTTCTGCTGCTATACAATTCTCTCACTTCTCGGTGAAAGAATTTTTGACGTCTACCCGCCTCGCCGAAACCGATGACGAGATTTTGAGTCGTTATCACATTTCCATGACACCCGCCCACACCCTCGTCGCCCAAGCTTGTTTGGGTATTCTGCTATACCTGGATGAAACCATCACCAAAGACAAGCTAGAAACATACCCTCTCGTAGAATATGCTGCCAGGCACTGGTTTGAGCATGCCCGGTTCGAGAACGTATCTGAATTCACCGAAGAAGGGATGGAACAATTATTTGACCCTAGGAAACCACATTTCTCGATTTGGGTCTGGATATGCGACCCAAGATATCCTTCGAGCGATGCCGAACGAGCTGAAAGGCCATCGGCACCAGGAGGAACGCCGTTGCACTATGCTGCGCTTTGTGGCTTGCAGGGGATCGCAAAGTACCTGGCCGTCGAACATTCGCGGGACGTAGATTCTCAGAATTTTCATGACGAATGGTCCCCATTACACGTCGCGTCAAGTTATGGATATGTAGACGTCGTGCGCACCCTCATCGAGCAAGGCGCAGACATGACTACCCAGGACAAGCACAGGAAGACTCCCTTGCATGCGGCATCGGGAGAGGGACGTGTGGACGTCGTGCGTCTCCTCGTCGAGCATGGCGCGAACAAGGCGGCTCTGGACAAACACGGGTGGATTCCATTACATTGGGCGTCGTTGGGCGGACACGTGGAAGTCGCACGTTTCTTCATCGAGCATGGAGTGGACCCGACATTCCAAGCCTATGATGGGCGGACTGCAATGCATTGGGCGTCGACGGCAGGACATCTGGATGTCGTACGTTTTCTCATCGAGCACGGAGCGAACGTGATGGCTCGAGCCAAGGACGGGCGGTCTCCATTACACGTAGCATCGGAAGAGGGAAACGTTAAGGTCGTACGCTTCCTTCTCGAACAGGGTGCGGACGCCACTCTCGGCGCCTATGACGGACGGACACCGTTACACCTAGTGTCGTCTTATGGATATATGGAAGTTGCACGCATTCTCATCGAGTACGGCGCGGACGTATCGGCCCAGTATGAGGACGGGCAGCGTCCACTACATATGGCAGCATCTTATGGAAATTTGGAAATCTCCCGCCTGCTCGTCGAGCACGGTGGGGACGTAAAAGTCCGGGACAACGATGGGTGGACTCCGTTGCATCATGCGTCATTGTCCGGTAGTGTGCCAGTCGCACGGTTCCTCGTCGAGCAGGGTGCAGACGCAACCGCGCGGAACAACGACGGGTGGACCCCGTGGGATATGGCAACGACGAGGGGACATATAGAGTTCGCACATTTCCTCATCGAGATCGGCGCATACCCAACAGAAGAGGATGATGACAATCGGACATCATCGGATGCGGCCCCGGAAGAGGAGGAAGTTGTGGAAGCTGAACGCGTCTCCATCGAACAGGATACGGACACGACAACTCAAGCGAACAATGGATGGACTCCATTGCATGTGGCGGCGGAACAGGGAAATGTGGACGTCATACGTATCCTCATTGAACACGGCATGGATGCGACAGCAAGAACTGGGAAAGGGTGGACTCCGTTGCATGTGGCGGTGGAACACGGCAATGTCGAAGCTGCGCGTCTTCTCGTCCAGCATGGTGCGGATGCCAGAGCGCCGGCCAACGACGGGCGGACTCCATTGCATTTGGCGGCAGGGATGGGAAATGTGGAGCTAATACGCGCCCTCGTCGGGCAAGACACAGAAACGACAATAGCGACTACAACCCAGCCATCGTCCGGCCGCCAATATTTTTATTCCTTTTTAGCCTTTTCTCTTCTTGTTGGAATACTTTCACAATTCATGTTGTAGACTCGCCAAAGTACGGAGATGTAAAGACGATTAGAATATAATAGTAGATTTAACTGTCATATGAGTGTCATATGGTCGGGGGGCCAAACAAGACGTGAATAAGACCCCCAAGAGAGTAAGCGCGTACTACTGTGACAATCGCTGACTACTGTAAGTGTAAGTGGGAGCAACGTTCCCACGCTTACTCGCAGGCTACTATTACGATCCGTTTATCTGCCCAGTCTCTCCTCCTTCCCACTTCAAATATGGGTCATCAAGCGGGGTCCTCACGTCTTCAAGGGCTATTCGATGTTGCCCTGCGGAATTACGAAACAACGACCAACATAACATTGGCCAAGCATCCACTCGCCGAGCAACTGGTGAATCTCCACTCCATTAATTCCATTACTACTTTTCTTCAAGATCAAGCACGAGAATTTGGTGATTTTCAAGGAAGCGATAGAATTTTAGATTCAATCAAGAACACCGTATCGAACCTCTTCACGCTTTCAGCAACTTCTACCCTCAGTGATGCTATATGCTTGGTGTGTCTAAAGATGCCAATGGTGGTGTTCTGTCACTTACGCGTATCTTACAGCCTTTCCCCCCTTCTAGAGCAATACAAATTGGGCTCGCCATCCTACTTGTCGTATGTGTCCTTTGTTTCGTTCTTACCCTACGCCTGTCCGTTTCATATCGAAGTGTATCAGGCTGCCAACGAGGCGAAAACCAGCCACGAAGCACTCCTCGAGTTGCTTGAATCAATAGAACACCTTCTCAAACCCCTCGCCATATATTCCCAGATCCCCCTTACTCTGTCATGGACGAGATGATCATTAAGATAATGGTGGAGCTACTGTCCACTCTCGCGCTCGTGACCAAAGGGCTTAAACAGGGACGAGCAAGTGAGTCCGTCCCTGCTGACGTGATGACCTCAACTCAGTACAATTCAGATAAATTCGTGAAGAAGATTCTTGGAGAAAAGGACACCGAGGCGGTCCTACAAAGGCTCGACCGACTCTCCCAAAACGAAGCTCGGATGACTGCAGGAGAGATTCTCAGAGTCATCTACGGTCTCATCCAGGACACGAGTGAGTAATTGTACTCTACTTCTCTCACACTGAATATTGAATATCATCTATTCTAGATGGCAAGGCATCCAGTGACAGTGTTCGGAGAGCCCTTGGTATGGTGTATTCAGAACAACGGTTAGTTCACTGCCTGACTGAGAATCAGAATGCTACATCAAGTTGCGAGTGACACCAACAAGTTGAAACGTCGGCTCTAATTTATCTTGCCCATTCCTGTCCAGAATCACTGAAACTCCGGTAGGTGACCAAATTGCAGAGGGCCATCCGAGAATGGCTCTCTCCCCCCAATCCATGGAAAAATCATCACATCGCCTACGAGTCACGTCACGAGGCAACCGCAACGTGGTTCATCCAAGGCGAAACTTTCTCAGAATGGAAATTGTCCGGTCGGGGTTCTCTTCTATGGATCCATGGCAAACGTCAGTTGTTGCTGAGCCATCGAAGTTCTCTCAAGACTGATGGGTGTTAATTTGTGTAGCGGGTGCAGGGAAGAGCGTGTTTTGGTACCTTAACCTTTCTCAATGTTTCGTCTTAATTGCTTACGATGTTGGCTAGTTCCACGATCATCGAGGAGATCGAAGCTTTGCGGAAATCTGGCTTGGCGTCACTTGGGTTTTTCTATCATGATTTCAGGGACGATCAAAAGAAGGACCGCCGTGGGCTGCTCTCGTCTTTCCTGGCCCAACTCTGTCATCAATCTGACCCCTACTGCGACAAACTTACCCAGTTCTACTTGGAACACGGCAGCGGTTCACAAGAACCCAGCGATAGTGCACTTCTCCGATGTTTACTGGACGTATGGAAACTTCCAGGACAAGCACCAGTTTATCTTATCGTGGACGCCTTGTTTGAATGTTCAAACCTATCTGCTATGCCATCTCCCCGAGAAAAGGTCCTGAAGCTTGTGGAGAAGCTCATTGACTCGCGACTCCCGAATCTACATATCTGTGTAACAAGCCGACCTGAAACGGACATCAAGGGGCTTCTCGGACCTTTGGCCTTCCACTCCGTTTCCTTACATGACGAGAGTGGACAAATGGAGGACATCGAGAACTACATCAAATCTGTTGTCAACAAAGACCCAAGGAATTGAAGGTGGACAGCAGAGCACAAGGAATTGGTCATCGATGCGCTCACCAAAAATGCCGACGGCATGTAAGACATCAAGCCCTTAATCCTTGATGACTCTTACTCATACGTTCAATGCAGGTTCCGTTGGGTGTATTACCAGTTGATGTATCTTCGCGGCTGCCACCCAGGATGTATCCGGCATGCGCTGACCGAGTTACCGGAGACACTCGATGAGACATATGAGCGGACGTTGCGAGAGATCAACAAAGCAGATTGGGAGCTTGCCCACCGATTGTTACAATGTGTTGCTATCGCTTCTCGCTCGCTTCGGGTTGAAGAACTGGCGGAGTTCCTCGCATTTGATTTTAAGGCCGAATCAATTGCAAGGTTCCATGAAGGTTGGCGCCTGGAAGATCCCGTGGACGCGGTGCTGTCTACATGTTCAACATTGCTTGCCCTTGTCAGTATCGACGGTTCGGCGGTCATACAATTCTCTCACTTCTCAGTGAAAGAGTTCTTGACTTCCGCCCGCCTTGCCGAAGCAAGTGATAACATTCTGCGTCGCTACTATATCCACATGACATCCGCTCACACCGTCGTCGCGCAAGCTTGTTTGGGTATTCTGCTATACCTAGATAAAACCATCACCAGAAATAACCTGGCAAAGTATCCCCTAGCTGAATATGCCGCCAGGCACTGGTTTGAGCATGCTCGGTTCAAAAATGTAGCCCAATATGCCGAAGACGGAATGAAACAATTATTTGACCCCACGAAACCACACTGTAAGGGAGCGACGTGTGCTGGGCTCGGAACCGGCACTATCGACGCCCGAATTCCCCAGCCGACGTCGCAACCGCCTTGTTCTTTCTTATCTCCTTTTAGACTAGTAGCACAGCCATGTAAATAGTCTCGATTCCGTGCAATAAAAGGGCGACGCGTCCTCGGAAGAGGAAAGCGAAGTATCGACGCAAGCGACGCCCCGTTTACCCCCGAATTCGTGCGCCCCCTCGAGCTCCTCAACGCGTTCGCATCCCTCTGGGATTGCGAGCCCGTTCTCTTTATCTTCTACCTTTATCCTTCCACCCTTTTCGAACTCACAAGCGTGCATCTTAGGATCTCGCGCTACAACACCTCTCGATTTGGGTCTGGATATGTGACCCAAAAAATCCTTCGATGGATTCTGAACGAGCCGAGAGGCCATCACCACCTGGAGGAACGCCGTTGCATTATGCCGTTGTTTGTGGCCTGCAAAGCATTATAAAGTTCCTTACCCTCGAGCACTCACAGGACTCGGATTCTCGAGACTTCCATGACGAATGGACACCATTCCATGTAGCGGCGGCTTATGGACATGTGGAAGTCGCACGCGTCCTTGTCGAGCAGGGTGCAGACGCGACAGCCTTAGACAGGGAAGGGAAGACAGTATTACATGTGGCATCGTGGAAGGGACATGTGGAAATCGCACGCTTCCTTGTCGAGAACCGCGCGGACACAGCAACCCGGGACAACAATGGGGCCACTCCATTACATCTCGCATCTGGTCGTGGAAATATGGAAGTAGCGCGTTTCCTCGTCGAGCACGGCGCTTCCGTGTTAGCCCAGGACAATGACGGGGTGACTCCGTTGTACATGGCGACGGGTGATGGATGTATCAAACTCATACGTTTCCTCTTCGGGCACGGTGCAGTTGAGACAGTCCGAACCGGGGACGGGCGTACTCCATTGCATGAGGCGTCTTTCTTTGGATATGTCGAAATCGTGCGCTGCCTTGTCGAACACGGAATGGACCCGGATGCCCGCGGCCCATGATGGGCGGACACCGTTGCACCTGGCATCGGCGTATGGGTATATGGAAGTTGCTCGGATCCTCGTCGAACATGGTGGGGACCCGGCAGCCCAGGCAGACGATGGGCAGGGTCCATTGCATATTGCAGCGTCTCGTGGAAATGTAGAGCTTGCACGCATTCTCGTCGAATACGGTGCGGACATAACAGCCCTGGACCGAAACGGGTGGACGCAGTTGCATAGTGCATCGTCCTGTGGAGGGGTAGAAATGGAGCGTTTCCTCGTCGAGCACGGTGCGGACGTGACAGCCCCGGGACAACGATGAGTCAACTCCACGGGATGTAGCGTCAAGGAAGGGATATATAGAAGTCGCCCATTTTCTCGCCGAGCATGCCTACCCAACAGATGAGGACGACAACAATCGGACTCCATCGGATGCGGCAGAAGTCGAACGCGTCTCCATCGAACAGGATACAGACGCAACAACACAGGCAATCAATGGGTGGACTGCTTTACATGTGGCGGTGGGACAGGGAAATGTGGAAATTGCGCGCTTCCTTGTCGAGCACGGAGCGGACGCGACATCCCGGGCCAACAATGGGTGGACTCCGTTGCATGTGGCGGTGGGACAGGGATATGTGGAACTCGCACAGTTCCTCATTGAGCATGGTGCGGATGCAACAGTTCCGGCCAACGATTCAACGACGGGCGGACTCCTTTGCATATAGCGGTGGAGAATGGAAACCTGGAGCTTGTACCCCTCCTCGTCAGCACAAACACGACAGGCTGGCCACTGGCAACCCAAGACCGTGGATATATTTACTCTCTTTTTGTTTTTTGTCGTTTCGCTGGAATCTATTTACAATTCATGTAAACTCAATCAAATGCGTGTGTATAAAGAATATTAATGTTGGGAATGAGATATGCATCCAATGCCATCAGCTGACTAAGCAAGTGTATTTATTAGTACATTGCCCTAGCCCCGAAATCGCGCGCAGACCAGCCCACTCCACCATTTCAATATCTCACTCACTCCCGTTCTTTCAAAGGCTACATCCCCTTTCTACTTAAAGGTATGAGTCATCAATCAGCATTTCGGGGCCTTTTCCATGCCGTCCTGCAAGATTACGAAAAAACGACCAACATAACACTATCCAAGCACCCAATCGCTGAGCAACTCCAGAACTGCCATTCTGTCGAGTCTATCACCACTTTCCTTCAGGGTCAAGTAGGGGAACGTAATGATTTACGGGGAAGTAAAAGAGTCATGGAGTCAATCAAGAAGACCGTATCCATTCTGTGCACTCTTCCCTCCACCCTCGGCGATACTACGGGTCTCGTACGTCCAGGGGAGTTCATGGTAGTATTTCACCTCTGATGCATATTCTATAGTCACTCCCACCTGCGAAGGCAATTCAAACCGCGCTCGCCATCCTACTTACCGTATAGGTTGTTTCATTTCTACCTGCATCTCCTTCTCATATCTAAGGTCATCAGACCGCTAATGGGACGAAAACCAGTGACGATACACACCTGAAGTTGCTCGAATCGATCGAAAGCCTTCTCAAACCCCTTGACATATATACCAAGATCCCTCCTACACCCTATACAGACGAGTTGGTCATCAAGATCATGGCCGAGCTACTCTTTGCTTTTGCGCTGATGACCAAGGAACTTAAGCATGGACTATCAAGTGAGTCCAATATCTCTTTGATATATTATCCTGACTCAGTGCAAAGCAGAGAAACTCATAAAGAAGATTTCCGGAGATAAGGATGTCGAGGCAATCCTACTCAGGCTCGATCGACTCTCTCAGAATGAGGCTCGGACGACCGCAGCGGAGATTCTCAAGGTCGTCTACGGTCTCGTTCGGGATATAAGTGAGTAAACACACTCTACGCTTTCCTCACGGCTTGCTAAACACCATCCGTTCTAGATGGCAAGGCATCCAGTGACAGTGTCCGGAAAGCACTTGGTACGTTTTCTGTGCGGGAGAAAGGCAGCCAATTCAGTGTCTGACCGAGGGTCAGAAATACTACATCAAATGGCGACCGACATCAACAAGCTGAAACGTCAGTTGTATCCGAACTTTGCCATTATTCCAGAAGCACTGAGATTGTTTGGTAGGCGACCAGTTGCAGAAGGCTATTCAAAGATGGCTCTCTCCCCCAGACTCATGGAAAAACTTCCACATAGCCCATGAGTCTCGCCACGAGGCAACCGCAGGGTGGTTCGTTCAAGGCGATACATTTTCAGACTGGAAATCATCTGGATCAGGATCACTTCTATGGATCCATGGCAAACGTCAGTTCTTTCCAAGCCGTTATTTCCTCCCAGATACTCATGGACATTATCTTCTATAGCGGGCGCAGGGAAGAGCGTGTTTTGGTATGTCGACCTTCTTGAATATTTTCATCTTGAGAGATCATGTTGTTGGACAGTTCCACGATCATCGAGGAGATTGAAGCTTTGCGGAAATCTGGCTTGGCGTCTCTGGGATTCTTCTATCATGACTTCAGGGATGATCGAAAGAAAGACCGCCATGGGCTCCTCTCATCCTTCCTACTCCAACTCTGTCATCAATCCGATGCCTACTGCGATATTCTTACCGAATTCTATTTGGAACATGGCAATGGTTCACAGCAACCCAGTG
>QFEY01000122.1:0-11993 GCA_003316435.1 Russula virescens
ATTGTATATTGCATCTCAGCGTGGACACGTGGAATCCATCCGGGTACTCATCGAGCATGGTGCTGATGTGAATGCCCAGAACAAGGACAAGTTCACTCCGTTGCGTACTGCGTCTTGGAACGGACGAGTTGAATCTGCTCGAGTGCTCATCGAGCATGGTGCCGATGTGAATTCCCGCGACAGTAACGATTCGACCCCATTGTACATTGCATCTCAGCGTGGACACGTGGAATCCATCCGGGTGCTCATCGAGCATGGTGCCGATGTGGATGCCCGCGACAGTAACGATTCAACCCCATTGTATATTGCATCTCAGCGTGGACACGTGGAATCCATCCGGGTACTCATCGAGCATGGTGCCGATGTGAATGCCCGGGACAAGGACAAGTTCACTCCGTTGCGTACTGCGTCTTGGAACGGAAAAGTTGAATCTGCTCGAGTGCTCATCGAGCATGGTGCCGATGTGAATTCCCGCGACAGTAACGATTCGACCCCGTTGCATATTGCATCTCAGCGTGGACATGTGGAATCCATTCAGGTACTCATAGAGCATGGTGCCGATGTGAATTCCCGGAACAAGAACAAGTTCTCTCCGTTGCATAGTGCGTCTTTGCACGGACAAGTTAAATCTGCTCAAGTGCTCATTGAGCATGGGGCCGATCTGAATGCCCGCGACCATGACGACTTGACACCATTGCATATTGCATCTCAATGTGGACACGTGGAATCCATCCGGGTGCTCATCGAGCATGGTGGCGATCTGAATGCCTACGACAGTATTTATTCGACCCCATTGCATATTGCATCTCGGTGTGGACATACGGAATCCATCCGGGTGCTCATTGAGCATGGTGCTAATTTGAATGCTCAGGGCATGGGCAAGCTCACTCCATTGCATATTGTATCTTCGCAAGGACACGTCGAATCTGCTCGAGTGCTCATCGAGCATGGCGCCGATCTGAATGCCCACAACAGTATTTATTCGACCCCATTGCATATAGCATCTTGGTATGGATATGCGGAATCCATCCGGGTGCTCATCGACTATGATGCCAATGTGAATGCTCAGGACATGGGCAAGCTCACTCCATTGCATATTGTATCTTGGAAAGGACAAGTTGAATCTGCTCGTCTGCTCATCGAGCATGGCGCCGATGTGAATGCCCGCGACAGTAACAATTCGACCCCATTGCATATTGCATCTTGGTGTGGACATGTGGAATCCATCCGGGTACTCATCGAGCATGGTGCTGATGTGGATGCCCAGAACATGGTCAAGGTCACTCCATTGCATATTGTATCTTGGCATGGACAAGTTGAATCTGCTCGGGTGCTCATCGAGCATGGCGCCGATCTGAATGCTCGAGATTATAGTCGTTCAACCCCATTGCATATTGTGTCTTGGTGTGGACACGTGGAATCCATCCGGGTGCTCATCGAGCACGGTGCTGATGTGAATGCCCAGAACATAGTCAAGATCACTCCATTGCATATTGTATCCTGGCAAGGACACGTTAAATCTACTTGGGTGCTCATTGAGCATGGTGCCAATCTGAATGCCCGTGACAGTAACGAGTCGACCCCATTGCATGTTGCATCTCAGTGTGGACATACCGAAGTTACGCGGTTGCTTCTCGAGTATGGTGCGGATACGAATGCGCAAGACATCGCAGGCTTGATTCCGTTCCAGCATGCATGGAGTCGAGGATTTCTCGGGATTATGCAGTTACTCTGAGAGCATGGGGCTATAGACCATGGCACGGCACAACCACGATGCCAACTAGACAAAATGACGCTGGCATTGTGAAAGTGTTCTTAAATTTCTATAACCGTGTGCCGATATTTTCAACTTTTTGTCGATGGTTACTAACAAAGCTTGATAGTGCTATGATCAAGGCTTGCTGCATTGTTTAGAATTGGTCAAAGAATCGAGGATCTGATACCGTTCCATGTATGCAAATAATGTTGACAGCAAGTTATTGGTGATATTCATCTCTTAGGTTCTTTTAATTTTTGCTAGTCTTTGTTTCTTCCCATACACTTTCTTGCACGTTCTCACAGTGATACCCAGCCGATATTTCCCTCTTCCTATATCATCCCTGCTCGACTATATTTTACTACCTTTGTTTTTCAGTACGTACAGACCTGAAGAAAGTGCTTGAGGGTGCAAATATGTATATAAGCTTTCCCTCTGGCTCAATATGGATATGAACATCAGAATTCTTTTGCCACTTCTCTGTATCAAGTCGTGTGTCCTATTCCTATTTCTTTCATTGTCTTTGTATTGGGGCCTGCCCTCATTGATGTGAAACTACTGTCTGCATTGTTCTGCCCAACTTTTTCTTGCCTTTCATACTTTGTCTTGAGCTGCTCTATGCATTCCCTTGTCTCGCTTCACCCCTCTTCCTCACTCTTATACTTTCCCTTTTTCTTGTTACACTGTTCCTTGGTCGACATCATTCTATTCTTTGCAGCCCCACCATGCAACATTTCATCGAGAAATAAGAGTGCCATCTTTGACTCAGGAATACGAGTATGCAACCATGTATTGGTCAATGTGAGTTGGGGATACCAAGCTTATTGCTATCACTTGGAGCCATTTCGATTGTATAATGGCATCAGGCCCAGTCATCACAACTCAGTGACTGATCTGGAATTTCTGTCTCCCCACTTTTCCAACTTTAAAGGCAATTTGAAAAGATGTCTGCCTTTTCATGGAGGTTGAGTCATTCTCAAGCATACAGCTGCAAATAAAATCAACAACCATAAGTTCCAGCTGGTGCAGGACATCCTGAATCAGGGATTGGTGAGTTTTAGTACTGATTAAGATTGAAGCTTCAGAGTCAAGGTTTCCCTTGTACCATGACAGCCCGGAGTAGATGGGCTGCATGAAAATAGTCATAGACAGAAAGCATTGTGTTAGCATGCAGGAAAAAATTGTATTGGTTCTGGTGGCAAGTCACACAAAGTCAGTTTTCCACTGTATATCCATAGCAGAAAGGGATTTAAGGATGATTGAACTTCTGCTCCCTGAGTGCAACTTATAAATTTTACAATTAGGATGAGAATGATTCACAATAGTGAAGTGAGATGGTGAGTCCCATGTGTGAGTTTGATGAGATAGAGGGAATCAGGTTCACAATCTAGGAAGGAAGAGAAACAAATGCAAGAGGGAACTCACAAAAAGGGAACTCTCCTAAAGGGGAACTCTCCTTCCACAAAGCTCAACAAAACATTATATATAAGGCCCAAGGCTGTACAGTATGAGTGGCTGCTGAGAAGTATGAATCTAAGAGTAATACTACAAGGGCATTGGAACAGAGGAACACAGGAAACAGATGTGAAAGGACAAACAGTGAAAGGCATATTGGGACAATAGGGTGTGTCACATGCAGGAAGATCAAGGGGCAGACACTTTTTGAACATACACAACCATATGCCAAAAATTCCCACAGTTTTTGAACCCCAGGGAGCATTCAATTTACTCCTTTCCCATATCAAAGAATACAAACCATCCTTCCTACAGGCTGAGATAGGCCTGCATCTCAAAGCATTCTTAGCTGATCCAATCATCAAAAGTCTTCTGGATGGCAGTGAAGCCCTTGCTTCCTCCCAGGCCCCCTGTAAGGTGGTACAGTGCATTAGCCTTGGAAATGAGCACATTTGGCCCCTACAACTTCTGAGCCCAAGCCCACAAATCATCTTTGAATCACCTCTCCCATATGCACACCATCTTATCTAATCACCCTCTCAAGTCATGTGCATACTTCAAACCCATCCTTTTCAACCTTACTGCCTCCTTGCCTGCCCAAGCCAGATTGAGCCAGCTCCAGCATGATTTCCAACCATCCCCACCTGTCCCCAAATGTGCAAGCTTGACTTGATGCTCCTCCTCCATTTCTGGCAGTGTTGGCATTGCAAATGCCACCTGCCCACACCCTTGCCACACCCTCATTGAGCCTTGCCTGCTGCCCATCCTCTGTGTTTCTGATTGCCTTCTCCCTCTCTCAGACTCATTGCCACTGCTCATTTACCCTATTCCTCCTTTCCTCTGAAGCAAGATAATTAGTCCTGCACATGAGTTTGATGAGATAGAGGGAATCATGTCACCGATCTATGAAGGAGTAAGAGACTAAACCAAGATAGGTAAGCCTCGATAGGGAAGAGATAGGAATGAAAGCAAAGCCCTTGAGCGACAGGCAGTACTTGTGACTTGAGATGAGGTGAGATGGTTTAGGAGTGAGAGGTTCTTTGCATTGTTGATGCTGACCAGCACAATGGCTCTTATACAGCAGGACAAGTTTAAAGAGAAGGGGAAGAAGTGAGGCACACAGAAAGATGAAGAGAAGGAGAGACCAAATGCGAGGGGTCAACTGGATTCCACAGAGCATGAAACTGGGCTTATATGTAAAGCTCCTGAGGGCTTCTGTGCTCGACCTGAGCCGGGTGGTGCACGCAGGCACGTCTGACAGTGATAGGGATAGTAACTGGTGGCAAGAAGGAGTCTTGTCTGAATGATATCCCCAAACAAGACAACTTCTTGTTGACTGGTAACATTCCTAAGAGGAGAGGCTCTAGTGGATAATGGAGGCAGATGGTGACAACTGTGGTGATGTCCCTGGTACTATCTCAAAAGGTATGTCACTCAGGTGAGCCCGACAGCGTTGCCTTTAACGATGAAGGAACCGGCCCATGCTGACAGCAAGCTACTAACCCCTGTCTGGTTAGTGCTAGTAGACGAGTTGTAGACCTTAGTCTATCGGCACAAGGCCAACTCACTTAGTGCAATGATGAGTGCACTAGTATAGAGGAAGAGGGGCCTTCAAAGGAAGGGTGCCTCTAAGCTTAGAACTGGGGGAGAGGAATGGATATGACGACTGAGTTGCAGGAAGGTAACTAAGACAGGTCTAAGGTTTACAAGCTACCTAGGGCGCTCTTATATACCTAACTAGATGAGGCTGTATGAAGGAGTCATATCCTAATAATAGTACATACAACAGCCACATCAATCAAGCCAAGACATCAAAGGAGTCAGATGGAATCACATAGAACATGATGGAATCAGAAGGGCTGCGTGTAAGTGAAATGAGTCAGGACAGAAGCGAGGCTGTTAATCATGAGTCATAAGGGGGAATGGAAGGGTAGTATGTAACAGCCAGTTTGACTGGGTAGAGTAAGTGACGCATAACAAGTACAAGCAGGACGAGATAGAGAAGAAAAGAAAAAAGTTGGGTGTTCATAACATTATATACATGAGAAACCGATGTAATCTAAAGTGGCCATCTGAGAAGTACAAATCTAAGGGTAATTCCACAAGCAAACCAGGAATGATACAGCACAGGAGACAAGCTTTTCTGAAAGGCAAACATGAAAGGGAGCACAGGAGAGGGGAGTGCGAGACATGGATTAGGCACGAAGGGGAACATGAGTTGAGAGATTAGCGAGTGATCGAAACTGAAACAAGTATAGTACGGGAACCAAAACAGTTGAACAAAAGGGAAATGAAGACTTTGGGACAGGAGATAAGCAGATGCAGAGCATGGAGGTGAGCTGGGGTTGTCGATGATGCCTTGAGGACAGCCACATGATGTTGAGGGATAATGAGAGGCCTCACATGGACATGATTGAATGATGTCAGGAAATGGAAGTGGGCAATGCAAGCCACCAGCACAAGGCTTTTTGATGTGCGAGCATGGTGGAATGACATGGGACAAAGGCAGTCAAGACAGGATGAGGCAGGAACACACTTGTAGAGATGGAACAAAAGGGCAACGAGGCGATGTTGGTGCTTGCAGGGATCATATCCAGAGTCACCGATACCCCTGTATGTGAGTGCCTTCTGTATGCAACAGTAAGGCATACCTTACACCTCTTTTGTTGCATTGGTCTTAGACTTGATTGGACTCTCAATCAATATGCTATCCCCTCTCCCTAGCTTGCACCCACTGCCCTTCCTTTTGTTACCTATTTACTTCTTTCCCCCTTCTACTGATTCACCTTTATTTTCCACTTATCACTCATCAAGAATGCCATCAAGCAGCCTGTTGCCAATGTTACCCACCTCTCATGCACACACCACCCATATTTCCACCCTCTTACTCACCTTTTTCCCATTTTCCTCTGATTCAGTAGCATGGACAGTATGTAATCACTTTCAAAGGCCTCACATATAAATAGGGGGCCATGTCCTTGAAGAAAGGCAGCAGACTGCAGCCTAGCATTGCCCCATGTTCTCCCTTTTCCTTTGATTGCCTTGAGGTGGACCTTTTGGTGAATAGTTCAAGCCCCCATGCTGCTATTCTCTACATCAGTTCTCACAACTCCAACTCCTTCAGAATCTCTCTCTCTCTCTCTCTCTCGAGTCCTCAGCATCACGACTCGCAATTGAGCAAGTCTCAATTAGCATGTGCACTCTCTTTCCTTCTTGCCTGGATACTGACCTTGCATGCACAGATCTTATGGTCTGCAGCCTGCTCATCCTTTAAACTTTAGATCTGAATTCTTTGAACTCATGGGCATGTCCTATTGAAGCCTGCACTCAGGACCACACCTACACCCCCTCCTCCACATCTGTGGACATCATGGAGATCCCCAAGTCTATCTCATCCTTATCCAAAGCCATCACCAACATTTAAAAGAAGGTCACCAACACTAATATCAAAGGGCAGCAAGGGCCCACTTCAGGCAAATGCACTGCAGCCAACTCTTCCCTCACCCCAAAAACTTACTTGGCAATAGCTGGGTCCAGACTGGCCAACCCTAGCCTTGTTGTTGATCTGGCACATCTAAAGCTTGCAACAGAGAACTGGCCATGACCAGAAGTCATCTGTAATAGGCTCAATCAAGAGTTAAGCAGGATCACCCCCACTCAGGTAACACTGGCTGCTGCAAGATGGACAGCTAAAGGCAACCTGATTACCACTGGGGCACCCCCTGCCACTCCCACCTCTCTCCAACTGGCTGCACCACACATCTGTGCCATCATCTCCTGCTCCTTCAAGCTTCCCTCCCCTACCTCCATTCCCCATCCCAGGGCCAACACCAAATGGCCCAAAATCTCAATCAACAGTATCCATACCAGAGTGTCCAATACCAGGGGCCCCTACACCCCTGAAGAGTGCCATGCTGCACTTGCAGCAGTCAACCCCACATATGCCTCCCTCACAATCACACAGCTACCCAGCTGGGTATGCTCACCCACCTCTTATCCAGCAGGTGCTGTCTCCTCCCTCTCAGTGGCCTTTGAGGGCACTGATGGCACAAAACTCAGGGCACTACTGGTTGAGCACTACCTCTATGCCTTTGGCAACCAAGCCTCAGTCAAGAAGTGGAAGTACCACCAACAAGACTCCAAAGACAAAGCTCCCAAACAAGCCAACCAGCATCTCCAAGGTGGCCAAGACAGTGATGAAGACAACATTGAATTCCAATGTACAACAATGCCACAACCAGCTACACCATCCCCTCACATGTACAAATGACTTCACAACCCAGAATACCTTGCTCAGCACCCTCCTGACCCAAATTCCCCTTCTGACCACAGACAGCCTGTAACACTAGATCAAAGACCCATCAGACACATGGCTAGGTTGCCAATACAAAAGCACCCTGGAACTCAAGCTTTCCTGCCTATGTCAAGAGGCAACCTGTGGCATGCAGCAGCATGCCCATTAAGACCAAATGCAGTTGAGTGAAAGGCAAAGGCAGTCAATGATCATTCAGGGAAATTGCGGCAGTGTAAAGATACATAATAGCATAAAATGTTGGGCATACAACACACCAGAAGTCCTATATGGGGTTCTGCACCCCGAGGTGGATGATAATATACTCCAAAAAAAAAAAAGATCAAGTGGCATTGAGATGAGAGCTCGGGCGGTGCGATGCGACTCGGAGGAACACGTGCCCTCCATGGGCAACCGCAAAGGGTACCTTACAATAGAGAATCACTACTAAAGCGTGCAACGGACTACGTAGTATGATGAACAGTATACACGGACAAGTACATGAATATGAGTGAAATTTTGTTATAATTGTGAGAATGGACTCTGGCAATCCCACTCTCTGTCAAAGAAACAGCAGAAGAAGGTACTCGTAGCTCGTCATCACAAATACGCCCACCTCCCCGCACTACCAGCAAACTACACCTTCAGCAGTATGATAGCCATCAGTGTTGGGCACGCGCACGCTCAGCACTCTGCGACCGTCAACGGAGTTCACAACGCAATGAACCGCTGGCCATGACGTGAACAATTGCAGGCCAACAAACGCTTCGAGCAGCGGCATCGACATGAGCAACGTGTCCTGCTCTCTTGGCGGTCATCGCGGATGTATCATTATTGAGGGAAGGCGGGGTTACGCATACAAGGCTCCGCTACCGCGCGAGGGTGTCGTTGTGAGGTGCCTTGAGGTGTAGCAGGCGCGCGTCGAGCCGCGGGAAGGGCCCGCACCTAGGTGTGGACGACGAAATTTATCAAGCGCCGGATGGGCGTCTAAATTTATCGGAGTACTTCGAGTGCCCGATCGCCATACCTAGAGAACAAGGAGGGAGAGGCGTTGCACAGGCCACGTCGCGATTGCCTATGGCGTTCGGTCCTTCAATTTCAAACCCACTGACAGAAATTAGGGCAGATGCGTTGATAGACAAGCACGTACCTCGTCGAGGATGTCCACATCGAAGTGGGCTGAGCGCAATCTCTCGCAGCGTGGGGAACGGGTGGCGTGGGCGTGATCGTGAAGGGATCCGAAGCTTTATGACAAGTCAAGATATGTCCCGCAACGAGAGGTGCCGGATCTCCGGCTTGGACTCGAGCAACGCGGCCGAATTTGGGTCGGCTCTAGCAGGCTTATTTAGCTCCCTCCAACGAGGGCCGATGATGCAGGACACACCTGATGGAAGTCGAGAATGAGAGCAGGGGAGAAACTCATCAAATTAGAACATCCATGCAAACTCACGATGCCTGTTCTTGTTGATGGACAGTTCCGAACTGAGAGCACGCAGACACGCAGACGCCTGAACACCTAAGGCATGAGCAGCTCTATTAAATCCTGAAGTGTAATCCCTCAGTCAGTGTCAGATGGAATAGGCTGAGGGGAAAGGGGACGCGTGCAAGGACGCGGGTATATGCTACGTCACGTGGACACGAGTCCTGGTATCGTGACCTGCTCGTGACCGAGCTCCAACAAGCTCAAGTGCAAGTCGATATAAAGGAATTAGTTCACGACAATGGGATAGAATGTCCTTGTACGCGGGGAAGGGAGGCCGCAGATGTCGGGGTACTATGAGGTCCATTCGGCGAAGGAGTAAAAAGACTTCGGCGGGTTGTCTGCTTTGCATCAGCTACGACGCTGGGTACAATACCATTATCTTATAAAGCCAGAAGATGCATGCGTACGTACCTCTGTCGATTAATATGCCACGTCAACACCAAATGCCCAGCCACTCTGATGCTCAACTTGAAGGATTGATGTTTGCCATTCCCCCGACGGCTGGCTCGATGATATCACCAATAAGGGCCTCGACTTCCGGACCACTGAGCAGATCTAACAGGTGTTGCCGTTCCTACGTCGATCGTCGCGGAAGACCCGTATATGCGTTCGGTTACATGGTGGTGTGCGCAGAGAATGCGGTATCGTCTTGGATACCGCTGTAGAAATGATGTGGAATATATCTGGCAATACCTTCGGAACGCACGTTTAGTCAATCGGCGAGGGTAGGTAAGGAATCCGGTCCATACGACCTGTGACTCACTTGATCTGACGGCGAAGCAAGAGTTGACTCAAGACGAGGACAGACATGGGTAAGAACGAATACCCGTCAAAAAGACCCGAGACATGGCGTTGTCCCGCAAACGTAATCTTTCCCAAACGGTGGAGTGGTAGGGATGAGGAAGTTGTAAGGGTATATGACGGCCCGTTGACACGATGGGTGACATGCCAGTGACAGGTCCCCATCGACATTATTCGGAGGCTAAAACCGACTCATACCTGGGCAGGACATGGAATGTGACACGAGTCTGCGCAGAATTGCTAGGCATACACCACCGCCCAGACTTCCACGTTGGGTCGAAAGAGTAGCCGGGGTAGTTAGAAATTGTATCCGTAAGTGCTGAAGACGCACATTATGTAAAAAAAGTGGGCCGATCGCTCTCCGCCGTCACCCATGTTCACACATGACTGGCTTGGCAAACTCGGAGCCCGAGCTCGACATCTGGGCCGCTACAAATTTCCACCAACCACAAGCCCTCCCAATTTTCCCTCACCCAAACGCTGATACGGCGGACGCCATGACGTTTACCGTGGAAAATACTGCATATAAGTTAGAGGCCAGAAACAGCGAGTAGGATGGCGTCGTGGCTCTGACTGCAGAGATCGGATGAAGGAAAGCTTCCGGGAGAAAACTTCTGTAGTGAGAAGAGAAGAATGGTGATTCGCTTGCTGATCCGCATGGGCTGGAACGGACACCGGCTGTACATGTCCGCGGTTCCGCTTCTGAGGTCGTCATCGTCACGTGAAAGGGTAGCGTCGGAATTCGGAATCGTTCCCATCCCGCCACTCTGCTGCCTCTTCAATTCTTCGTTTGCTTGGGCCGTCCTTCGCTAGGCTTCTCGCGCTTTCATGTATCTGCCTGTGCATATACACCAAATGGTAGTACACAAGGCCGTGCATCTGGACCAGAAAAATCGAGTTCAACTGAGTGACAGTGGCTGGCTAGGCTAGTAGTGGCTACTATTTCAGTAACAGCGACAGCTTTACACCAACACCAAAGATCGGCAGCATCACAGGCCCCTTCGCCGTTACACAACATACTTCCCATAAAGCGTAGAGTGCCTCCCCCCTCATTATATCTGAGATTTTGTATCCTCTGCGGCAAAAGCCGATAGCTTAGTAACCGAGATACATTCCACGTTCTAAGTCTCAGTTAGTCCAAAATGGCCCGGGGTAGACCGCTCATCTGCCAGCTGCAGTTGTACACGTTGGTTCGTTTTGTGAAGGGCTCATACCTCCAGGCCATCTTATTGACGCCCGAGCATGTGTCCGATCACTAATTTTCGCCTCGTGTTCACCGTGCCGCTTAGGCCTCCTCGCAGTCTCCTTCCTCCGACGTTCCACCAGTCCTTGTACGTGGGTCGTCCCAATATCCTACAACACCTCTTCGATGCCTCGAGTAACCCACCAAGATCTCGAAGGGGGAAACAATACAGGTGTTTCATCCACTTTTCTGCTTTACCTCACCAGATTTACCAACACGTGTAGCAGATGGTCACCATGACCAGCTTGGATCAGCGCCGAGTCAGCCGTCACAACTCTATCCGAGAGAACTCCAAGGCTTTGATAGCTCATGGCCACTCTATTCCATGTACTCCAAGGTTGCACAGGAAGAAGATAACAAGATGGCCGAACGTTGTCAAAAAGACGCAGATGGGACAATAATTTTCGTGAGCCCTTATCTTAGACTCCACGTAGCTGCATAAATTGACAGGAGAGGCATAGGCCGGTTTATTTATGACCGTCGTCGCCACATCGCTCACCGTCACATTCCAAGACCTGAGGCCAAACTCGCAGGATATCTCCGCATTTTATCTCGAGAACATTTACCAGCTTCTCGCCAGCCCAAATCCCCCAACGTCTATTCCGACATCTTTGGCAAAGCCACCAGTGTTCTCAGCACCGGCATATGCCGTATGGGTGAACGCACTCTTCTTCTTGAGTGGCGTTTTGAGTGTTGTGGCTGCCATTTGGTCAATATTACGACAACAGTGGGCACAACGATTCGTCATCGTCACTCAGCAGCCATCATATACCCCAGAACAGCGAGCACGGATTCGTGCCGTCTTTGACGGTGATACTCGCGGGTTCGGTATTATGCCGGGAAGCAGCGCACCGTCGTTCTGCATACCTTTATCCGTCCTCGCCTACATCATAGGTGGCGTCATTTATCTCCTCAATGTCAACCGGGATGTCTTTATTGCTGTAGTTTGGCTTGTCATGATCGG